>JASAMZ010002916.1:0-25842 GCA_030248115.1 Linhomoeus sp. GSCO2_2
TAAGTGGGCCCACATACCTGCCAAGTTTGGGCTCGCCGCGCCTTAAGAACAAAAAATTACGAGGGAAAAAATTTGTGACATTTAGATCGCGAGATGAGTTTTTGGCGTCCCAATGTTTGCAGACCCGTTGCTCGAGAACGGTAGGAGGCATGCAGTTGGCTTATGCACCGTTGGATTCGCCGTTCGATTCTCTACCTTGGTGCTGTACTTTTGGTCGTTCGTAGGATTTTGCTGGAAAACGCCTTGCGCTCCTGTGATTTGGGCCTACAGAAGTTACCGGCAACTTTGACATTACGCTGCAGTCAAACGTGACGTTGTTCGAAGATGGTGTAGTAGAATAAAGTATTTGTCTTTGTGCCCTCTGTCTCTCTACCAAATTTCAGCTCAATCGGTTGCAAACTGTTTTCTACAAATTGATGTGCAATATTTCGCTGTCTCGTCAAAAATAGTTTGCAACCGATTGAGCTGAAATTTGGTGGAGAGACAGAGGGCACAAAGACAAATACTTTATTCTACTACACCATCTTCGAACAACGTCACGTTTGACTGCAGCGTAATGTCAAAGTTGCCGGTAACTTCTGTAGGCCCAAATCACAGGAGCGCAAGGCGTTTTCCAGCAAAATCCTACGAACGACCAAAAGTGCAGCACCAAGGTAGAGAATCGAACGGCGAATCCAACGGTGCATAAGCCAACTGCATGCCTCCTACCGTTCTCGAGCAACGGGTCTGCAAACATTGGGACGCCAAAAACTCATCTCGCGATCTAAATGTCACAAATTTTTTCCCTCGTAATTTTTTGTTCTTAAGGCGCGGCGAACCCAAACTTGGCAGGTATGTGGGCCCACTTAATGTCTACGCAGCGCACCTAAGCCAGGCTCCCAAAGCTGCAGAGTCTCAAGTCAATCTCAATCAAATTTAAAATCTGTCGATTTTCGCCGAAAAACGAGCGCCGCAGGCGATTCCAGCAGGCAAGGAGGGCGCCGCTTGGCCAAAAGTTGCTTCCATGGGTTCCCCACACACCCTAAAAATTTCAGCTAGATCGGCCTTAGGAGCCGCGAAAAATCGCAAAAGGCCCCCTAATTTCGGGGCCTTCTGGAAAAATGTTAGTAAATCGAAAAAATAGGGGTCGGGAGAATCGCTATAACTTTTGAACGGCTGGTTTCTGAACTTTCATACTTGCAGCGTTAAGTAAGGACATATTGCTTTACAATGTGCAAGTGGAACGAAAAAAATCTGTAGTCAGGAAAAAAAGTCGATTTTTTACTGTGGCGTCCCGTTTCCATGCGTGTTGCGTGATCAAGTCGAAATACGCATGACCCAATAGAGCTCGTCGAGACCTATCGATTGGTACCTAACTTGGTCTGGTACATCCTACTCGTGCACGGATATCCGCAAAAAACCTCCAGTCTCAGTTTTTTTTGGACAGACTTTAAGTTCATTTTTTGCAAGAGTAGCAAAATGGAATCAAGCATTCAGCAAGCAAAGCACGACTGAAAGTGGCCAGACCTTGAGACCGATGGCGTCGCCGGGCAGCTGGACCACTTCGCAGGGGAGCCACTGGCGCTCGCTCTGTACGACGGGGTCGCTGAACCGCCTTCCCACCAGGTGCTTGAAGTTGATCATGGTGTTCCGCAGATTCATCATCATCTTCTGTCGGGCGGCCCAGCCGCTCACGCGGTTGCGCTCGTTGAAGCCCAAACAGCATCTGAAGTGGACGCAAAACGGTTCGGTGGACTGCAATGCCAGAACCCGAATCGGAAAGAATATCGGCTGAATGACAATAGAGTCGAATCCATCTTACGATCGATCTTTCTACTGGTACATTCGCACTAAAATCTGTCAGCTTACGGCGTGGCGTGCAGGCTGAAGTCGTTGGTGATCACCTCGATACCACCCTGCCGCGCCACGGAAATGAAGCAGTTGGCGCTTCCGAAGTCGAGGCCGACCACTGACATTTTGACGCAACTTTTATGGAGGTCGGAGCAAAATTCTACTCGTCGATCGGCTAGGTCAAAATGCGTCGTCTCGTACGTCACCTCATCAAAAGGAACTCAAAGATACAACACAAACATAACTGAGTCAACCTCTCAAATTTCATTCGTCTGGAGCCTTCTCGAAAGTTCCGCGCAAAGAAAACCAATATCGCTGCTGAACGCGCCAAGACTACTGTACGTAAACATTCGATTTGGTAGGTACATATTTTTGACTGGCATTCACAACGTCTACGAAACCGATGCTGTGAGCGACCTTCTATGGACCATTACGGTAACTCTCATTGCGTTGTCATGACCGTGTGCAACGACAACACGGACTAACACTAACACAAACAAACTCTTGTCTGTCACCAGATGTCTAACACTTCGCCACATGACAACTAGAAGCTGGATATGTTGGGGTCGGCCCAGACTTCGTCCTCGTGCACGAATCCCGTCGAGTGCCACCGCTGCATGGTCTTGCCCAAGATGTAGCCTTCATCAAACAGGCGGCCCCTCTCGGCCTGCGCCACGGCGCCGTCCAACGCCGCCGCTTCCTCGGCGCTTCTCAGGCGGCACTGGCCGCTTCCGGCGTCCACCACCACCCTATTGGCGTCTTCGGAAGCGCTCGGCTCGACGCCGCCTTCGAATCGCAGAGGCCGCATCTCGATGAGGTGCTTGATGCGCCAAAGGACGCGGTTCCACTCGGGCGTGTTCTTGAAGACTTCCACCTTGCCGGGCTGAAAGAGCAGAGTACCTATAGTTAGCTGTGTAGCGAATAACTTCGCCAGTGCTCATAGCAGAACATCCACTACATCAGTCTACGATTCCTACTAGGTACTACTCATGGAGCAACCCACTCGCCACTCCTTGCCGAAGCAGCGCTCGACGTCGGCCAAAATCTGGCGACTCTTGGAGTGAATCTGCGGCTTGTAGATCCAGGCCAGCCATAGTTTGGGCGGGGCGCTCTCCAGACGGTCGGGGAAGTGCTCCGGCTGCGTCTGCGCCTCGTAGAAGTGCTTCCACAGTTGAATGGCCGACTCGGGCGGCCGCGGCAGAAACTTGTAGCGATGCTGCTTCCGGTAGACGAACTGGCCTGCAATGCAATGCTCCATTTCGAATCAATTTAGCGGAAAATGAACTCGCACCCCAACAGCCGCTGTCTGCAACTCACTTCGTATGACCTTCGACATGTCGACTTGCTTGCCAGGTCTTCAGTTTCAGTCGCCACTGATGAAACGCCAACCTGATACAGTGCAACACAAAGTTAACGTACCACTCCACAATGATCATGAAATAATGTCTGGTCGCGCTGCAATTCGTGACGTTTGGCGCACGGCCATATTCTATACTCGGTAGGAACAGGTACATTCTTCTAGACATTATATACAGGGAATGCACAAACCGAGATCTCATTGTCACAGATAGAACGCCGTATCACACATCTCGCTCGTGAGGCTCTCTGTAAGGAATTCCAAGAGCCTCGAAGACCGATCGCTCCGTCGGCGTTTCCACCGGATAGCCGTCGTTCAACTTCTCTCCACGCTACAACCAAAGTGCAGGGTGTCCCAGCTATCTATCCGG
The DNA here is from genome assembly GCA_030248115.1 of Linhomoeus sp. GSCO2_2. Lineage (NCBI taxonomy): Eukaryota > Metazoa > Nematoda > Chromadorea > Monhysterida > Linhomoeidae > Linhomoeus > Linhomoeus sp. GSCO2_2. The sequence goes on from JASAMZ010002916.1 coordinate 3,558, forward strand.
GGTTTCATTCGCTAATAACTTCCGCATTTGCAAACGAAATTCGACCAAATTTGCACACGATAGAAACACATCTAAGGAATTTTTGTGGACAAAGTTTGAGCTTGCTCCGACCAAAATTGCCTGAATGGCAAGGGTTTGTTGATGATTGGTCAATTTTGTGCGTGCCTGTAGTGAGAACAATAACTTTGCAGCCGTCGTTCTTACGCTTTGCACCACATATTAGGCCCAACGTTGGGTATGGCGTACTACTGGGTGTGTCAGACAAACTGTAAAATCTTCAGACAATTTGGTGCAGCGAATGGGAAATGGCGCCACTTTGCGCAACATCGTGCCGGAACTCACTGCGTCCTGCAGCTGAAAGTGGCTCCCATTTCTGACATGACATTGCGCAAAGCAGCGTCATTTGCTGTTCATTGCATCAAATTGTCTAAATTGTTTGTAGATTGTGAGAAACATCCTGCAGTATGTTATGCCTAAGTTTGGGGTTGATACAAGGTTGGCATTCCCACTTCCATTTACGCGCACGTACAAAATTGACCAATCATCAACAAACCCTTGCCATTCAGGCAATTTTGGTCGGAGCAAGCTCAAACTTCGTCCACAAAAATTCCTTAGATGTGTTTCTATCGTGTGCAAATTTGGTCGAATTTCGTCGGAAAATACGGAAGTTATTAACGATTGAAACCCCGGATAGATAGCCGGGACACCCTGTACTCTCTTATGGAGGCATACATGGGGAAGCGTCCAAAGCGCCCACTCCACCTGTCGCATGACGCCGGCGCGCAGTCCGTGCTGGTTGAGTCGCATGCCCATGGACTTGGCCTTGGCGTAGATGGAGCGCGTGAAGTGCTCGCTGCCCGTGAAGTAGATCAGCGAGGTCGCCAGCTCGTCATAGGGGACGCTGATGATGTCGATCCGACGGTGCTGCAAATCGAAACGTAAGCTAGTGTCTACCAACGAAGTGCACACTATGTTCGAAAGCGGCACCAATCGCTTGGGCCACGACTCTGCAGGGGCCAACTGGCAGACGCCCATGTACTTCCGCTGGTGCAGCTTCTCCGCGTGGGGCATGACCAGGTGGTCCGTCAGGAAGCCGTCGCGCGTCAACTTGTCGACGAGCGGCACCAGAACGTCCTCGTGAGAGCGGCCGTCGGCGTGGCTCAGCAGGATGTCGACGTCGCCGCAGGTGGGCCTTCCTCTTCTGTAGCTGCCGCAGGCTTCCATGAAGAAGCAAGGAGGGACGAATGGTCGAACCTGCAGCATACCGCGCTCTCAGATACAAGACTCGCCCAACTAGGAACCAAACGAGACGATACCCACCCTCTCAACGATTTCAGCGGCTTCTTCTCGAGGCATTCTCTCTAGCAGCTCATCGTAGTACTTGAGGCCGATCTCTTGTTGCTTGGTCAGGTGGGCCTTAGCCCTCACGTCATCCAATGTTCGCAGGCCCTGAAGAGATCCTGGTGAGCTCACGCTATCTATCACTGAAGAGAAGCCAGCCAACGTGCGCTTGCGTCCAACCTGCACAAACCACTCTTCTGCCACGGTGGGACCGACGCCCCAGATGTTGGTGAAGAGATTCATGGCCAGAACCTTCTCGTTGCCGGCCATCTGCTCCGCCTTGCGCAGGTGACCGCTCTGGCAGATCTCGACGATCTTCTTCGCCAGCCTCTCGCCTATCCCTCTGATGGAGCGCACCTAGAGGCAGGCCATGGTACTGCCACACATCCGGTAGTAGCAAGCTTCTCTCAGAAGTAGGGAGCGGTAGCGGCACCTGTTCCGCCGTCTCAATCGGCGCCTCGAACTTCTGAATCGCTCGTATGGCCTTCTCGTAGCTGAGACTGCGCCAGCGATCGTTGGTGCTCTTGTAGGCGTCGGCCAGCACACGTAGCTGCTCCACAATCACCGCGTTCTTCTCCACCAGACATCCAGATGAGTTTGTCCCGAGGGGACGTTTAACTGGGGGCTCCGCGCTAGTTGAAGAGGACGCTTCAACGGGCAATTCGCAGACGAAGGCGCCTCTCTTGCGCTTCGTCCGTGCGTCAGTCTCGGATTTTCCAGTACCACCAGGAACTTGCTCGTCTTCCGCCTCTTCGGCGACTTTCTGGCGCTCTTCTTCCGCGGCTGCGCTCGACTTCCCTCGCGAGCCCATTCGAACTTCGACCAGATAAGGAGTGCAATCAACGGCTTTGCCCTCCTTTCGACAATCGCTAAGCCATCGCGAGCGAACGAATCGAGCAGAAGATTCCACTTGATCAGGCACCACATTGGAAAGCCAGCTCTGCTCGACGGCATCGTCGACCACAAGATAGAGGGCCGAAGAGCTCTCCACAGACAAGTCAGCTGCCGTATCGCTGGCCGCAGGCACGAGAACACCCTTCTCCGAAGTTATGATCTTCTCCAAAATTTGTTGTCTTGCTTTTCCCATTCCAAAAGGAAGAACGGTGAAGCGACAGGATGAGAACATCTCCGTTAGGCCATGCCGGCTCGGCTTCCTTTGGTACAGTCCAGGCACACGGCGAATTCGTAAGTACTCGGCAGTTGAAAATCCAGGGAGCTGCAAATATATTGAAGTAGACGGTTCTTCAGCCGTTGTCCATCATGCAGTCAAGAAACATCGCGAAGTACTTATGGGTTACCGCGTATATACGTATGTGAACCGTTGGGCGCTTTTCGGCTCTTCATTGACAACTACACCCGACACTCGCTCACCTCGTTGATGAATGGTTGCCACGCATTTCTAGAAGTTCTAACGGTCCGACCGACTCAACATCTTCGTTCGTTGAGCCGAATTTGGCGTACGATACTCCACTAATCAACTCTGACTATTGTAAAGATTATATAGAAGTTAGCACACCAGAAGTGGCCTAAAGAAGGACAGAAGTTCAAGTCGACAGAAGATGCAAGGAGGAGCGGCGATGGCGCTGGGCCCAATTCTGCTGCCGCTGCTGTCGCTGGCGCCGCTGGTCGGCTGCTTGGCCGTCGTCGTCATGGCCGGCTGCTTCGAGAAGAAGGAGAAGCAGAAGCACCAACCGGTCGCCTATGGGCCGCCGCCCGGACACCACGCAATGCCGCTCCAACCAACAGGCCCGTCCGTTGCCATGTCGGGACCAAATCAACAGCCGAACATTATGGGGCCTCCTCCTCCACTTCCTCCCCCTCCGCCACTCATGCATCAGGGAGGACCTCCACCGAAGCCGGGCGATCCATTCGGTCAGAACTCCGTTCCAGAGGGCTGGCAAGGTGCGGGAAAACCTCTAGCCAAGCCTGGTGGCGCACCAAAAAAGAAAGAACCGAAGAAGCATGCCGGCTGGCAAGGTCCGGGCAAACCTCTACTCAAGCCTGGTGCCGTCCCGGGTCAAAAGGAACCGAAGAATCAGTTCGGTGAACAAGGTGTCGCCGGAGGAAAAGCAGCGCCTCCCGGACAACCGCCGATCGCAGCAGCAAAAGGTGGCGAGCCCAAGCAGTTCGTGGACGGCCGTGCCCAAGAGTACCAGACGTTGGCCAACGTCGGCGACGAGGTCTTCGGCGATGGAGGCGGCGCTGGCGCTCCACCACCACCACAGAAACCAGCTGTTGCTGCCCCGAACGTTGCCGTCAAGCAGCCGCAGGAGCCGGAAAACAAGGTCGACGGCCGCGACCCGAACTACCAGACCCTGGCCGATATCCGGGACGACATCTTCGAGGCGCCAGGCGGCGGCGGCGGCGGAGGAGCAGCTGCGCCGGCTACGGCAGAAAAGAGAGTCGACGACGGTGACTACGTCTACATGACGCTGGCCGACGTCGGTGACGACGTCTTCGACCAATAGGCCGAAAGCGCAGAAGAAGGAGAAGCGGTGATGGAGAGTGATAAACTGCCAGAACGAATCGTGGTGATACCATCGCCTAACTCTCGTTGAATCCCTGCCAGTGTCGCCGGACTTCGTTGAGCGTTTCAACGGCAAGAGAAGTACATACATAAAATTGACCTGCCAATTGGCTTGACAATGTGCATAATACGATACGGTAAGGTAACCACGATTAGATAGGTAAGATAACGTCTAGTTCAAATATTTTGGAAGTTGAACAACTTTCAAACAATAGTGTTGTACGATTACACCAATATGCCACTAGAGGCGAACAAACTGACCACTCCTTCGTGAGTCATTTTAGAGCAGTTTGACTCGCCGGAACAAACTTGGTCTTTTCCGTGCGATTGTTTCGGAGATATACTATCGCAGTGACAGAGTACTCGAGATCGAGATAGAAAATTGAGAACAATAGTAAGGAAATAGAAAGTTGTTTTCTTTCTGGGTTCGAGTCTAGTTGTCGTCGGCAGACTCAGAGTATCATTATAGATTTTTGCTAGGTTCCGATTTGAGGACTGCTAGCTAGGCGCGCAAGAAAGAGTGTAGTGGCGAAGAAGAAGCGATGGATCCCCAGCGGGCCATCGAGGAGGTGCGCGGCCAGCAGTTCGACGTGGGGCCGCGCTACGGCCAGCTCTCCTACATCGGCGAGGGCGCCTACGGGATGGTCGTGTGAGTGACTCCGACGGTTTGGATTGGAAGGAGATAGGATAGAGTAGATGAGTCGCCCTTTTGCATTAGAGGTGTGTAGCTCTGTGCGATCTACCCTCTTTGCTTCCCGTCCGTTGCAGCTCCGCCATGGACACGGAAACGAGAACGCGAGTGGCCATCAAGAAGATTTCGCCTTTTGAGCACCAGACCTTCTGCCAGCGCACCCTTCGGGAAATCAAGATCCTGACGCGCTTCAAGCACGAGAACGTGAGTCGAGTCGCCTCAAACTCCAGTCTGTCACACGCACCCCATTCCTTCCTTTTGTACTTCATCAAGGGCGGTTTCAATTTACTGTCATCGTAGGCAGCAAGAAGATGTGTTGAGGGTTGAGTTGAGCTGACTCGATTGTATAAGTTTGACATTCAATAGCCCAGTTGATTGAGCAAAAGGTCGTGTGTGCTTGCTAACGTTTGATTGCAGTTTGTTTGGATTGCGATAGGCTGCTTGCCGGCTATAGCGATCGATTATCGTGTTTCGTTCTATCGAGCTAACTGGTCTGGGGGTCGCATTTCTCATCGCCAGCTGTCATCCCTGGTGGGGTGAATGAAGTGCGCCGGCGATCTAGCTAACGAACGCGACCATCTGGCGGCGGCCTGGCGCGCAGGTATCTTCGTCGGGCAAATAGGTGCATCCCGGACAAGTGCCAACAACAACTGTTGGCGCCCTACTGTCAGGATGGGCCCTGATTTGATGCGCCCCTCTCTCTCTCTGCTCAGTGCTCGTCCTGACCAGGTCGTATCCCGGTGGCTCAGCTGGACAGTTTCTACCGCCGCCGCTGCGCTTGTTGCTACTCGGTCGCGGCTCGATAGATAGAGGACGTTCAAAAATGTCATTTGGCCGTGTCGTTGCACTGCACGCTTGATTGCTTCGCGGCCGTGTGCTGTGCTGCTGCTGCCGACGTCGGCGTTGGTTGGCGAGCGAAAAAGGCGAAGGCCTTTCCTCACATGCTCTCATTTGGCCTGTGCGCTCTCCGGTTGAAAAGCGGCGCCTTTCCTCTAACCTTCGGTCGACGGCGCGGCGCCACAGCCGCCGCCGCCACCGCTTGCTATGCTACCCCTGTCGAGGGAACGGGATGGAAGGCGTCGCCTTGCTTGTATCCGCCGGCCTTGCGGAGAGAGAGAAACGAGAACGCGCACAAGAGATAGGGGGCCGAAGTGAGTGAGCGCCTGAGTGACTAGGCGCCGCTAAGAGGACGGGGAAGCGCTTTTCCTGATAATAAGCGCCGGCCAGGGCTGCTGATGCTGACAGGTTGTAGAGACAGACGGCTGCCGCGCATACGAAGCAGCGGCGGCCGGGAGGGGAAGACGTCGTCTCGTCCCCTCCTTTCGCCTCGCTGCTTGTTGATTGGTTGGATACGGAGTCCCGAATCAAGCTTGTCTGCTTCGCTTCCTCCACGATCCTTTGATGATTTGATTGCGCGACCCCCTGTGTCTACGCAGCTAGCAGACGGGCAGACATTCTTTGGGTCGTTGTCACAACAAACCTCAAACAAAGTAGTTGGTGCCCCTAAATGGGGAAATAAGGCACACGACGAATAAACGACCTCGCCTGAACAGTCCGCACATGAACCATTGGCTGACAAAACGGCAGAGAACCATCAGTTGGCAGTGTCACTACATCGTTTGTTTCGTTTCAGATCATCAACATTCAAGACATCTTGCGTGCCCCCACAGTCGATGCCATGAAAGACATGTTGGTGACTCAATTTCTGGAACGTTCGGTTGTTCTAGCTAGCAATGTGACGACTCTGTCGCTTCCTTTGCAGTTACATCGTGCAGTGCTTGATGGAGACGGACCTATACAAGCTGCTGAAGACGCAGAAGCTGTCCAACGACCACATCTGCTACTTCCTCTACCAGATTCTGCGCGGCCTCAAGTACATCCACTCGGCCAACGTTCTGCACCGCGACCTGAAGCCCTCCAACCTACTGCTGAACACCACCTGCGACTTGAAGGTTGGGTTGAGGTCGCTTTTGCCACTGCTGTCGGCGCGAGCGCTTCCTTCGGGCGCTTCAGATTTGCGACTTCGGCCTGGCGCGCGTCGCGGACCCCGACCACGACCACACCGGGTTCCTGACGGAGTACGTCGCCACCAGGTGAACACCAAAACGAACTTTAGAAACTTATGTCTCTTGTGCGCAATTTGGTGAGCCAGTCAGTCAGAGAAGCACCACTACTCCTTCATTGGCAGGTGGTACCGGGCGCCGGAGATCATGCTGAACTCGAAGGGCTACACGAAGTCCATCGACATCTGGTCGGTGGGCTGCATTCTGGCGGAGATGCTCTCCAATCGGCCCCTCTTTCCCGGCAAGCACTACTTGGACCAGCTGAACCTCATACTCGCCGTCGTCGGCAGCCCCTCTCAGGAGGACCTCCAGTGCATCGTCAACGAGAAGGTCTCTGCGCCTACGCATCAATAGCGCGTCCCATCTGCGCTCTGAATCGGCGCCGTCCTATGACGAACTTACCGGCTGTCGCTTTCTTTCAGGCTCGCTCCTATCTGGTGTCGCTGCCCCACAAGCCGAAGCAGCCCTGGCAGAGGCTGTACCCTCAGGCGGACGGCAAGGCGTTGGACCTTCTGGACCGAATGCTCACCTTCAACCCCAACAAGCGCATCACCGTCGACCAGGCGCTGGCTCACCCCTATCTGGAGCAGTACTACGACCCCGCCGACGAGGTTGGTCTCCGTAGATTGTCGCCGCCAGTCGGTGCTACGAATATCGGCTGCAGTGAGCTTTCGAACCAACTCCCCTTTGCCACGGCTGACAAGCATGGAACTCTTGTTACTCCCTCCCCCCCCCCTCTCTGACGAGCGAACGGGGAAAGTAGATCATTTTCCCAGAAGCGCCCCAAAATTGGTACAAATTTTCGCCTGGAGCGCTGTTTTCAACCATTTGCGAGTCCTTTTGGTACATTCCACATTTGGGAATTTTTGGACATTTTTGTCGTCTTTTAAAACCATCAAGAACGCGATACCTGTTCTTGTTACGGCCTCCCCCAAATCTCGACCTACCCCCCCCCCCCCCCCCCTCCGCCAACGTTAGGACCAATCGACCCTATGTAAACGTTGACAGTGTAGCAGAGGCGAGGTGCGTACGTACCCGCAGTGTAACTAACACACACGAGCGCACTCGCTCTCTGTCTGCAGCCTGTGTGCGAGGAGCCGTTCACGATCGAGATGGAGCTGGACGACTTGCCCAAGGAGAAGCTGAAGGAGCTGATCTTCGCCGAGACCAAGGAGTTCCACCGACGAATGGTGCAGCTAGAGGCGCAGGCCGCCGCCGCCGGCGCTGGCCAGGCCCAGATGCAGACCTGAAGCGCCCCCTAGCGGAAGATGGAGAAAAACGCGCAGAAGAAGAAGGGTGTCTCTCTGTGTCCAAAGTAGTGGATTCTTCGACGTCTCAAGACATATCGAAAGATAGAGAGTGCCGCGCTCCTCCGTGTACCTACCGCTACTACTATACTAGTTACTACGTACCGTACTACCTGCTGCTGCCTCTGAACTAAGCAACGTGCGCTCGCGTCCTTGCGAGAGGGCGCTAGTTGCGCCCTCTGGCTCCTTCTCTTCTGGACGGCGTGTTTGTATTGTATGCGTTCTCGCTTGCGTTCTCCATTCTTGAAGATTCTATACCGTACCGTGCTCCTCTTCTTTGGCTTGTCGTCGATTCATTCGGAAGCGACAGTATCGCGCGTGCGTTACTCGCGCTCCGATTGTCCAGTTTGGTACGCCGTCGTCGTCGTCGTCGTCTACCTTCTTTCTACGTCTGTGATCATTCTCTGCCGCCGTGAGTTCGATCCGCTCGCTTGCTGATTTCCGTCGATAGATAGGTGAGAATCGTATGTACCTGCCTGCCTACCGTATACCTGCACGATTTGAACGAATCGCTGCTTCTGGCAGTTGTAATAGGTGAGAGTGACAGACAATTATTGATTTGAGCGACCGCGAAGAAACGGAACCGTGTGTTCTCGACTGTGTTCCGGTGGAGATCGTTTATTAACCGCGCTGTGTCGTTGTTGTTTACACGCCTCATATAATTTGTTGAGTTCTAGTTTAGTTCAACCTTTCTTTGCTGTCGAGTCGATTAATGCCAATTTCCTAGACGCTTCATAGTAAATGGGTTTGTGGTGCCACAAAGGGGTTTTGGCACTCGTTGAAGCTGAGCCCCGAATTGCTGCGAATTTCTGTGTTAACATCCCTCTATTGCCGCGGAAGTGTACGGTGTCAGCGGTGGTGGCACGCTTTCGTTTAGTTGCCGCTGAGGCGGCGTCAACCCGTTTATTCCTCCGCATTGCACAACCAGCGGAAACGACGGCGCTGTACATATAGTCTGCCAGAACGTCACCTCTGAAAGAGAAACTACTGTTGACGTCGTCATCGTCGGGATAGAATCATGGCCGCTTGGGCTAAAGGCGCTGGAACAGGCGGCGAAGTCGTGTTCGACTCTGCGCCCGCTCCGGTCTCCCTTCTGGACATCATGAGCGAGCAGCTGGCCGGCCAGCTCAACGATCAGGAAGAGGAGAGCGCGCATCGAGCGCAGTCTACTGTGATGGAGAAGCAGGAGGAGATGGAGGCGCCGGGCACTTCGTCTACTTCTGTGGAAGCAGTGGAAGCGGCGTCTTCGTGGTCGAAGCTGGAGGGGAAGGAGTCGGACGACTTTCTGCTGGCCAAGATGCTGCAGCACGAGTACGACAAAGAACACGACGCCATTCTGAAGCTCAAGGAGCGCCACTACAACGGCAACGAGAAGGGTTCGCCATCCCTTCCCACCTCAGTTATATTGAGCAAAGCTATGCACTCCGACAGAGAAGCATTGAGAGGCTTGTTTCAGTGCAAGTGGTCTTCGACAAGTACAGAGTGACGCATCCCTACGAGGACAGCAGCGCCAGCGACGAGGACGAGGAGGAGATCGACTGGCGAGAGACGGACACCTCGCGCAGATACAGTATGCCGATTTCGGTTTATTGCGCTGTTCGTTTGGTTACGGTAGCTACGTAAGTTCACAGCCCGACGCTGGCATTTGCCTGCCCAACCTAGAACGGCAGCGATAAGACTTGACGAGTCTGTAAAGGAGTGAAGCGCTCTCTCTTTTGCAGATCCGCAGAGTCCGTCGTTTGGGCCCAGCGGCGTTCTGAAGGGGACGGACGGGCAGGTGATCACCAAGCACGACAAGGAGGTCTCCGGGCGGAAGAACACGTCGCGCGTCCTGCAGGTGTGATGGCTATTACATGTGTGAAAGGGCGCAGAATTCCCCCATTTCACCGCTGCAGTTCCCTCCCCACTTCCCGACTGGAGACGCGGCCGGCATCGACCTGAAGCTCTCGAACAAGGTGTACAACCAGCTGAAGGCCCATTCGCGCGACGACGAGCGCAGACAGGCCCGTCTGCACGACAAGAGCGAGAAGGCGACGGCCGAGCAGTCGGTGGACGCCAAGACGCGCCTCATCCTCTACAAGATGGTCAACGGCGGCCTTCTCGAGTCCCTGGGCGGCGCCGTCGCTACCGGAAAGGAGTCCGTCGTCTTCCACGCCCTCGGCGGACTGTGAGCCTTGCCTTGCGCCTTTGTTCCTTCGCTCCTTCCTTCGGCGTCTAAGATCGCATGCTCAAAAGGACGAGTTAGGATAAGAGTAGCGCGTTGTCAGACAGGGGTAACGGCAAGCCACAAACAAGCTGTAGCGAAGAACCCGCTGGTAGAATGAACGACGGCGTGGCGACCACATACGCAGCTGCCTTTTGTGCCGACGAATTTCGATCTCTTTGGCAGGGGTTTCGTAATAAGTGTTACCGTTATTTGGGCTGCTATGCCCCACTATGAAAAGCAACCGGTATTCTCAAGGGTGGCGGTTTGGGCCGCTCGATTGGTCCTTGCACTCACTGGCCCAATTCAAATGAAATGTAGAGTGTCTAGCTAGAGGTTGTGTGATAGGATGCCTGGAGACGAGAGCAGCAGCAGGCCGGTGCCCAAGGAGTGCGCCATCAAGGTGTTCAAGACGACGCTGAGCGAGTTCAAGAACCGCGCCGAGTACGTCAAGGACGACTACCGCTTCAAGAACCCCCGCAAGGTGCTGCGCATCTGGGCCGAGAAGGAGATGCTCAACCTGAACAGGTCCGTTGAAGAGGAAGCCAAAACTGGCGCTTGCTTCCACACCGTGAGATTGTTTGTCCAGGATGCGCCGAGCGGGCATTCGCTGCCCGACGGTGGTCAAGCTCAAGAAGCACGTGCTGGTGATGTCCTTCGTCGGCAGCGACGGCCGACCGGCGCCCCAGCTGCGGGAAGTCCAGTTCCAGGACGACGACTGCTTCCGCGACGCCTTCGAGCAGTGCACCAACGTGAGCGCAACATCTTTTGCTTGAAGTGTTCTAGCATATCCTCGTCTACATTCGCAGATGATGCGGACGCTGTACGAGCGCTGTCGGCTGGTTCACGCCGACCTGAGCGAGTTCAACATGCTCTACCAGGACGGCTGCGTCTGGTTCATCGACGTCGGCCAGGCGGTCGACACTTCCCACCCGAAGGCGCTGCTCTTCCTCGCCAGGGATTGCCGCGCCGTCTGCCGCTTCTTCGGTCGCAGAGGGCTCGAAGGCGCGCCCAGCGAGAGGGAACTCTTCAACGACATCACCGGCCTGCGAATCGAGTCCGACGACCACTTCTACGTCGAGGTGCGGAATCGCGCGCGAAACACAGCAAAACCTTGCGCCACTCGGTTCTTCCGCCAATTTCAGGTTCAAGAGTTCTCGCTGGAGAACCGCGACGCGCAGAAACCCAAGGACAAGGCGCATCCGGCCGACTGCACGCTGAGAAAGCAGCAGGAGGAGCGCGCGGCACAGGAAATCGACGAGCAACTAGCCTCGGAGTTGGAATCTTCCGCCTTCGAGTGACCTTGGAAGCGTGGTGGTGTGATAGTGATTGTGGTGTGCTGTGCATTCGTTGGGCTACATCCGCGCTTCGTCCTGTTGTCGGCTCTGTTGGTTGTGGAGTTTTGAGGGTGTGTGAGAGGCCGTTGCGCTCAGCGGAACCGAAAAACACCACACCGAAACAATAAAGGGCGACGACACGATGAGGACGACGGCAAAGCGTAGCGGATCAAAGGCAAGAAACGACCCCGCACCGTAAGTACATCGGAAGCGCGCGCTCCGCCTATACAGCACACGCAAGCGCGCGAACACCGTTCTCCTAAAACCGGCCAAAGGCAAGAACGAGGCGGGCGCGCTCATATCGCGACAGAACCTCGAAGAAGTAGCGGTAGCTCAGCGCCAACGCGAGCGGGAAATTCTCGTCACTGCTTCTTCCACCAGTTGAAGTCGCGGTCCTTGTAGGGGTCGAATTTCTTGGGCAGACGGGCCAGGATCTCGGGCAGGGCGCGCACCAACTTCTGCAGCCCACTGGGAGGAAGGATGGCGTCCATGCGACACGCCGCCTGTAAATATGTAGGTTGTCCCGCGTTGTGCAAGCAGGCAACGCCAACGGTACCAACCCATGCAACCGTTGCTACCCTACTACACACACTGCCACAAGCAAGCGTCGTCCCTTCCAGCCAACGAGCAATAAATACACAACGCCCTATACCAAACCTGCAGAATGAACTCGCGCGTGTAGGTGATGCGACGGTCGAGGTGGCCGTTGGCTCGGTTGCGACGGACGACCAGGTGGGCGCCTCCGGTGCCGTCCACTGGGGTGCTCTCCACCAACTCGCTCTCGTGGTACTGAAGCAATCTTCTGACGCTAAGCTTGCGTTGCATCACTTGCCTTGCGCACACGAACTGCCAAAATTGCCACCTTCGCCGTCTCCGCCTGCGCAGGGTGGGCGTCGCCGGCCGTCGTCTTGACGAATGTTCGCGACGGCGGCGGCTGCTGACCACTTCTGGGCCGGCGACAGTTCTGTTTGCGCCCAATCAACTCCTCCACCGAACCTAAACGAAACGAAGTGCCCATACGCGCGGCGCCCGGTTTCCCGCCTCCCCCGAGCTGTCTTCAGAATTCGGAAAGGGCACCTTTAGGCGCCGTCGTGGCCCTGTCGTTTCGACGGTAATTCGGCTTGCTTCCGATGTCGTATCCTTCATCGCCCTCTGCTGTGTTGCTCGAGCGCATCTCTGGCTCTGGGTCTGCAAACGACGCGACACTATCAGGAGGCGTCCGACCAGATATTCAAAACACCCACTCTGAGCAGGCGGAAGAAGCGAGCGGCTGCCGCTGAGGATACGCTTGGCCATCTGAAGCTCCTCCGCCGTCGCCTGGTGGCAGTTTCCGAAGAAGTGGTTGTCGCCAAAGTCACTCGTTGAGGTCGCTTCTTCGCTGGTGCTGTAGGCCGCGCGCGACTTGGCCACTTGCGGGCGCGACACGAAGGGGGCCGCGGCCAGATTCGGCGCCGGTGGAATGGGCGGAAAACACAGCAGTGGTGGCGGCGGCGGGGGCTGCATCGCGCCGCCCATGGGGCCAAACGGCGAGAAGAACGGCGCCAACAGCGGAGGAGGCACCATCTGGGGCGGAGGAGGGCCGAAGAGCGGTGGCGGCGCGGGCTGCGGAATCGGCTGGGGCGCTGGAACGCCAGCGGCCAGCGACATCATCAACTGGAGCTGAGCCAGCTGCTGCATCTGCGCCGACAGCTCAGCCGCGCTCTGCTTCTCCTGCAGCAACTTCGCCCAGTCGATGCCCGGCAAAGGCGGCGGCGGCAACAGCGGAGGATGTGGTGGCGCAGCGGCCACTTCTTCCGAGCGCGACTCTCGCGGCAAAACTTCGAATTCGACGCTGGCGGACGCCGATCCTTCGTCGGCGGCGTGTGCCTCTTCTGACACTGAGAAAGAAGCAACAACGTCAGGCCAAGGCCAACTAAGGAATAACAAACTCGGAACTAAGTACCGGAAAGAGTCGTCGGCGACTGCGACTGCTTCGTCAAATTGAGACCGTTGAACACTTGCTGAGGAGGCTGGCCTAGCGGAGTCAAAATCGGCGACGAACTGGCAAAGTCGTTTGGAGGCAGTGAAAACGGGGGAGCCGAAGGAGGGGGCGGAAAGAAAGAAAGCGGAGAGGTAACGTCACTCTTCCACTGGTACGACGTCATCATCTTCTTCTACTCGTCTTTGCAACTTCGACCAAACGCTACGGAAATTTCAATGCCGCCATCTAAAACAGTAAAACAATCTTACTTCTCTTCTTTCTGGACCGAAGTGATGAAACGATTTGAGACAAGAAGGCGTGAGTGACTAAGCAGATCTTATCGGTGGGTGGAAAGAGCGTAAATCGGCAATCATTGGTCAATAGTGTTGACGTACCGTACTGTATGAATTGTCGTAGGTGGCGATGCCCATGCAAACAGTTTTCAAACTTGTCTACCGTAACCAATGTGTTGTGCTACCATGAGAAGAGACAGCATCGGTACGATGTTGAGTAGCTACTTGCATGGCATTTCAGATTGCGACTGCCTCGTCGCAGTTGTGCTACATGCTGCGCCGGCCGTACACTCCCGTGTATGTAATCCCGTACGTAATAATGATTTATTTTTGGCACTCCTCCCCTCCAAAAGGGAGGAGTGCTATAGTGATGGTGCGGATTCTGTGTAAATTCAAACGCTCATAAGTCGGGCTAGAGTTGGTCGATTGGAGCGAATTTTTTTTTATTCGATAGGTCTCTAGATGGCGCAGGGTGGATCGATGACCCGATTTTTGGCAAGTTGCCAAAAACCCCATTTTTTGACCTCCGGCGGACTTTGGACGCTTAGAATAGTGTTCCAGTTAAACGGAGCGAGACGACCTTTGGGCCAAATATGTAAAAGACATTGGGCCATCCGATGGTAGGGGCGCCGTAGGGCTGGGTCCGGGCCTGCCCGGGCCGGGTAGCAAAAACCGGGTTTTTCGACCCAAAAGTAGGGTTTGGTTGAACGGCCGTAGCAGGTTGGTGGATCGCATATTGTGACTCACCTTTGCCTCATGCTACAGAGCTAAGATAGGATGCGTGTCGCGTAGGGGTCCCTTAACAGCCGAGCTCTGGTACCGCCCGGACTATGACCCCAAAGTTGGGTTCCGGGTCTCCGCGTAAATCTTCGGGCGAACGTAACTTTCGAAAGCGTACACCGATCGAGATGGGACAAAGACCGCTCGATAGCGCTCGGCGAGCTCTACAACTTTGTAGTAGATCACTTCTTTCGTAGTGGGCCCACTTTTGGTGAAAATTTTAAAAATCGAATTTTGGGTCAAAATTCAAAAGTTCGTCGTTTCCCATTCTTTGCTGTGCTTGTCGATTTCGATGATAGTTAGTGAGTTTTTAGTACTTGTAAATATCTTTCGGGGAATAGAAGAACAGCTCTTGGCGCGGTCGTTTTCTGGGTGAAAATTCAAATTTTTTGATAAATTTTCGGTATTTTAGTGCAAAGTGGGGTCGGTTGAGACATTTCGGTGTAAATTTCATTTTCACGTGATAGAGCATCTAAAGATACGTTGTTTCTCTTATAAGCACTTTTTTCGCCCGACGCGTATTTTGGCGGGAAATTTGAATTCAAAATTTTGGCTGCCGGATTTGTGGGGGGCACCTACCGTGTAAGTACTCGATTCCGGCTTCTCGGGGATGCTGATCACGAATTTGACGTTGTCTTTTCGTTTTGAGATGTGTGGGACGATTTCTGAAGAATTTGCTTGCCACCATATGTGCCCTCAAGTGGAAAACCTGGTTGTGTCAGTTCAGCTGAAGCTAGGTGTGTTGTATGTCAAATGTGGGGTATTGGAGGGTCACAATTCCGAATTTGCTATTAATTTCGCGATCAGAATGGCCACTAAGCCTCACTGACATGTCTCGTTGATCAATGGGCAGCATGACTCAACTCTCAAAATTCTTCTGAAAGAGGGGAGGAGTGCCCCGAGGGGCTCTGCCCCCGTCTACTAATCTTGTTAATTCCAGTTCCACCTTGCGACGCAAAAGAACGGATTCCAACTGCATATGTAGCCTCTCTTTGAGGCTTACATGAACTTGTGGTCGGTAGAGGTGCTTTAATTGAAGCTATATTTAACAATCTATATAAACTGAGTACCAACTAATAGTGAAGAAAGAAGCCGAAGAAGAACGAAGAAGCGAAAGAAGAGATGTCGAAGCCGTCGGATCAGCGCCAAGGCAGCAAGGACTTGACGGCGCTGAGCGGCGGCGAGCAGCGACGGCGGAGGGCCAACCGGTACAAAGAGGAGCGCTACTATCGCGGGCTGCTGCCTAGGGCAGACGTGGAGACGCAGCTGACGATGGTCGGTGACTTCGTGGTGCGCGACACGACCGGCGTCAAAGGGGAAGGAGTCCAAGGCCAGAAAGCAGCGGTGGATACGGTGCTGTCGGTCCGCTGCTCACAGGGTCGGTGCAAGCACCTGGTGGTCAAGCGGACCAGCCGATCGACCGTCTACTTCACCACCTTCGAGTGCGACGACGTCCACCAACTGATCATGTTCCACCTGAAGCGCAAGCAGCCGGTCGACAACGAGCACACGCTGCTGATACGAGCGGCTCCCCGACCGGCTTGGCTGCTGTCGCGCGACCAACTGCTCGAAATCAAAGTGCTGGGCGAGGGGGCCTTCGGACAAGTGGTCTACGGCCAGATGAAGCTGGGCGGCGGCCGACGCAACATTCCCGTCGCCATCAAGAAGTCCCGGCCCGCCCTTCGGCTGACGAGCAACCGCAGGGTCCTTCTCGACATGATGAGCGAGGCGCGCGTCATGCGCGACTTCAACCATAGGAATGTGGTCAAGCTGTACGGCGTGGTGGTGGAAGAAGAGCCGGTGCTGATCGTCATGGAGTACGTCGACGGCGGCGCGCTCGACTCCTTGCTGCGCAGCGACAAGGGTCGCAAGTTGAGCGAGAAGCAGCGACTCTCCTACTGCCGGGACGCGGCGGCCGGTCTAGCCTACCTCCACCGCAACAGGTGCGTCCATCGGGACGTCGCCGCGCGCAACTGCCTCGTGACGAAGGGCAAGGACAGCATCCTGAAGATTAGCGACTTCGGACTCAGCCGATCGGTAGAAGCAGCCAACCTCAAGAAAGGCGACGGCGAGAGGGTGCCTTTTCGATGGATGGCGCCGGAATCGATGCTCAAAGTTTGTAGAGCTATATGTACATGCGTCGTGCGAACGCAGAATCTAAGCGCCGGTCTCTCACTCGTTTCAGGGGCAGTTCTCGGCCCAGTCGGACGTCTACATGTGGGGAGTGCTGGCCTGGGAAGTGTTCAACGACGGAGCGACGCCGTACGAGGGAATGCCGGCGGCCGACGTTCGCCGTCACGTCTGCAAGCAGGGATACCGTCTGCCGAAGGGGCCCATGCCGACCATGCTGGCGCGCCTGGTCGACCTCTGCTGGCGGCCGCTGCCCCAGCAGCGACCCACTATGGAGGACATCTCGACCAACCTCGGCGCTGCCGTCTCCTCCTCCTCCGCCGATACCCCCGTCTCGAAAACGCCCAAATCCGGCCGCCCCTGATCCTGACCGATCACAGTGATTATCGATGACCGAACATTGTGGCTCTTTTGTGACCATTCTGCGCGCAACGTCTGGCCAGTGAATCGAAGAAACACAGTTGAAGGGCATGAGGAGAGGCGCTGCAGTACATACATAGGTACATCCTGCTTCTACCAAAGCCAGGCTTGCTAGAATTCTGTCGCGTCGTTGTACACCTTGAAGAGTTCTTAGAGCGCCATCTTCTCAATAGCAACAAGCCGTTTGAAACAACTTCGTCGGCAGAATGTCAGTGTGACGGTTCATTTCGTATGTACAATGTACGTGTGTGGGAAGGCAATGCATCCATGACGAAGCAACGGGGCGAAGGCAGAAGAAAGAGGTTCGCTTCATCGTCGTCTGCGCCTCTTCTGTCAAAATCTAATCAGTCGCAGCCCGCCCAGCTAACGCGTACAATCAATGGAAGATGCGAGGGAATTGGATCGGCCTCGCGACGGAGGGGGAAAGAGGGAGGAGAGAGAGAAACGCACTCCAGAGAGAACTAGCAGCCGGCCGAGGCCGGACCCGCGGCGTCGGGGAATGCGCAAGCCTCCAAATCAATAAGTAACAGCCTCAACGAGGTTTCAAGGCGCTTTCTGTCCAGCCGGCCGGCCGTCCTCTATCGATCTGTCGCCTCCCCCACCCAGCCACGTTCCCCGCTTCCCCCATCGTCATTCTTCCCACCGAGGCGCAGGCGCACGCCGTCCTCTGCTTTCTTCGCATGGAGCGACCGAACGGACTAAGCAGAAGCAGTGGTCGTCCGTAGACAAAACTGCCATCGGCGGCCGGCTGGCTGAGTTGCCTTGGCTGGACGCTTTATCTTACATCGGTTCCTGGCCCAGCTCAGTGGGAAAACGGAGACGGCACGGACGAGTGGTCGGGCCGGCAAAAATCGAACCTCGTTTGGGAGTTCCCTTAGTCAAGAAGAGCAGGCTGGTCGCCTGAATGCCTGAGCGCCGTCGATAAGACAATAGGAGGGGGACGCGAGCGAGTTCGTAAGAGACGAGTCACGAGACAGAAGGCGGAGGAGGAGGGCCGAGCGGTGTTCCGAAGTCGACGGGACTCCAGCAGCGGCCAAAGCCATGGGCAGCAACCTGTCAGCCATTGGAGCGTCTCCTTCCAAGCAGTTCCAGCAGCAGGCTCACAGCCAGCAATCGGTCGAGAAGTACGCCTCTTTGGTGAAAGCGAACGGCCTGTCTTCCTCCAGCAAGGGCGTCATCGCCAGCTTCCTGCGCGACGGCCGGCGGCCGCGCGAGACCGTCGTCAACGGCACCTCGATGTACGGCAGCGTCAGCTTCCACAACCAGCTCGGCAGCTACTGCAGCTGGCCGTCTCCACCGGCGGCCAACGGCGAGAACAGGTGGTTGGGGCGTCGCCGCACTATGTACATACGTAGCAGCAATACAATTCTCTTCAAACTTCTAGGTCAGCAGACTATCACTCGGGAATGTCGTCCCCTCAGCCGACAAGAACCCTCCCACACCAGAGCGACGTGTGCAAAAGTCACATGGATCTGGCTAATGGAGCCGTCGCCAAGTCGAAGCAAGACGGCAAGAAAACTGATAATGTTTTGAGGAAGCCGTCGTTCTCGTCGTTGACGTGGAAACGACTTACCGGTGGAAACGGAGGCAACGGCGCCAACAGGACGAGGCCCTCCGCGAATGGCGCCGTCGGAGGCGGCAGCAAGCGCCTTCATCGACAGATTGTGGTCTGCTCAAACGGGAAAGCGACAACCGGCAAAGGGTCCACCGAAGAGGACGACGTCGAGTCGGACTATTTGCTGAATCGTAACGGTTCCTCCAACGCGTTCGTTGACGCCAACCACAACTACAAGAAGCGCGTCACGCCGCCGCCCAATGCCGGCGCTGCGTCTCGCAAGTCGATGCTTTCCTCCGTGGGAGGCGTGGAGACGTTGGCCGACTGGCGAGCGATACGCGACGAATTGAGCCGAACCTTCCACTTCGATCACGGCCGCAGCTTTGATTATGAGAACAATAACAATCGGCGCGTTCTGGTGTCGCCACTGGGGCCCAAGGCGCGCACCCCCACTTCGCCGCTGCATCAACCCCGTCCGCCGTTTCCGACGTCCTCCTTCGTTGGTCAGTCGAAGAAGAGTCGATGGCCCCAGCAGCAGTCGACAGTGCCGACCAGCGGCCGGGCGCTCTCTGCCTCCGCTACGGCGAGCCGAAAACGGACGACCGTCATCCAGGCATCTACCAGCGAGCTATTGAGCTGCCTGGGCCAGTTCCTGAAGAGAGACTTTGCCGGACGAATCCCGCTGCGCTTCGAGGCGTCCGATTGCGTCATGTGGTTGAGGTCCGTGGATCGCTCCCTCCTACTCCAAGGCTGGCAGGTGAGCAAGTGCCTTGCCTGTGTATAATACCAACCTATGTATGTACAAACTGTTTCCAATAGGAAAGAAAATTGTTGCAACCGCTTGTAGGACCTCGCCTTCATCAATCCGGCCAACTTGGTCTTCGTCTTCATGCTCGTGCGAGAGGTGCTCGTTACGACGACGGCCGACGTCGACGACGGCGGGCGCAGCGTCGGCGCAGGCGGCGGTCTGTTCGGCGTGTCCACGGAGCAGCAGCTGCAGAGCGTGGTGCTGACCTGCCTCTACCTGTCCTACTCGTACATGGGCAACGAGATCAGCTACCCGGTCAAGCCCTTCCTGGTGGATGTGGACAGGAACCGCTTCTGGGATCGCTGCGTTCGCATCGTCAACGACCACTCGGACAAGATGCTGCGCCTCAACGCTAGCCCCTCCTACTTCACGCAAGTCTTCTCTGATCTCAAAAGCTATTCCAACAAAGATTAATCCGTTGTGCAACCCCCCTTCCCCAGTTGATGCGTCGCAAGCTCAAGCATGTATTTAGAACTTACAGTACCAATTGGCGATTCATTGATTGAGGCTTATGCTCGTTTAGGAGATGGCTAACTGGGAACCCTGTAACACACATTCACGAACTCTGCCGCTGTGTGTCATAGGCGTAACGTAAGTATTTGTCGACGTTCAGTGATGACGAGACGTACAATACTGGCTTCTGTATGGCTTCAGCCACGACACCCCATGTCAACTCGCAGTGGTAGTACGAAAGGTTCTTCTTGTCTCCGTTTTTCAAGAGTTGTAGTGAAAGCCGCGGCCTACCGTCGAGAACAGAATACTCGGACAGACATCCCTCTTCCATGTTTCGTCGAAACGAGTAGCAGAGTGAACAGTGACGAGAGACACTGCATGAACGTACCACCGTCAAAGTTCGCTGTATCGTATAGCTCTCGTATGCTTGATGTAATACCGTAACCGCTTCAAACTTTTCCGTGCAAAACTAACGTATACCATGACATTCCAAGTTTCAAATGTGCACTATACGAGAGCTCGATGTAATACCGTAACAGCTTCAAACTCTTCCGTGCAAAACTAACGTATACCACGGCATTCCAAGTTCCAAATGTACATACACTATACGACAGCTTGATGTAATACCCTAACAGCTTCAAGCAAAAATAAGGTATACCACCGCAGTCCAAGTTTCAAATGTGCACTATACAAGAGTTCGATGTAATACCGTAACCGCTTCAAACTTTTCCGTGCAAAACTAACCTATACCATGACATTCCAAGTTTCAAATGTACACTATACAAGGGCTCCATGTAATACCGTAACAGCTTCAAACTCTTCCGTGCAAAACTAACGTATACCATGGCATTCCAAGTTTCAAACGCACATACACTATACAAGAGCTTGATGTAATACCGTAACAGCTTCAAACTCTTCCGTGCAAAACTAACGTATACCACCCCATTGCAAGTTTCAAATGTTTGTACACTATACGAGAGCTCGATGTAATACCGTAACAGCTTTTAAACTCTTCTGTGCAAAACTAACGTATACCATCGTGTTCCAAGTTTC
Source organism: Linhomoeus sp. GSCO2_2 (assembly GCA_030248115.1). Classification (NCBI taxonomy): domain Eukaryota; kingdom Metazoa; phylum Nematoda; class Chromadorea; order Monhysterida; family Linhomoeidae; genus Linhomoeus; species Linhomoeus sp. GSCO2_2. Next base: position 24,479 of record JASAMZ010002916.1, read on the forward strand.
AATTGTACACTATACGAGAGCTCGATGTAATACCGTAACAGCTTCAAACTCTTCCGTGCAAAACTAACGTATACCACGGCATTCCAAGTTTCAAACGTACATACACTATACAAGAGCTCGATGTAATACCGTAACAGCTTCAAACTCTTCCGTGCAAAACTAACGTATACCACGGCATTCTAAGTTTCAAATGTACATACACTATACCACAGCTTGATGTAATACCCTAACAGCTTCAAGCACAAATAACGTAAACTAACGTATACCACGGCATTCTAAGTTTCAAATGTACATACACTTTTCCACAGCTTGATGTAATACCCTAACAGCTTCAAGCAAAAATAACGTATACCACCGCAGTCCAAGTTTCAAATGTACACTATACAAGAGTTCGATGTAATACCGTAACAGCTTCAAACTCTTCCGTGCAAGACTAACGTATACCATCGTATTCCAAGTTTCAACTGTACACTATACGAGAGCTCGATGTCATACCGCAACAGCTTCAAACTCTTTACGGTGTTACATCGAGCATACGAGAGTTATACCATACAGCGAACTTCACAATAATTGATTTTGAATATTTTGACTAGCGACTCATAGAATAATACCGTATTGCCTCACCTGTCGAGTACTGGTATGTTCTGTCTGTGTTGCCCTCCATTAATAGCAGTATGCTGGGACGACACAACTCTCCTACATGTTTCGACGACGCAAGTAGCAAAGCGGGCACTGCGAGAGAAGAACGAAGCGAACTGCGGTTGTAGCCCATCACTGTGGGATCACTGGGAAGGATCACCGAATCACTACATCTTCATCTTCTTCAACTTGGGGACGGAGACGACGCCGTCTTTGGCGGCCGAGCGGTAGCCGTCCTTGTCCTCGAGTCGGTAGTCGTCGACCAGCTCGTCCATCGCGTAGAGGCTGGGGTAGCGGCGGACGGGGTGCTGCTCCAGCGGGTCGTGGCAGCCGGCGTCGCCGGCGCGCAGCCCCTCCTCCAGGTAGAACTCTTCGGCCATCTTTTGGAGCGGCTGCTGCTGCTTTGGTTGGTCCTTGTCGACCAGCTGGCACCAGTCGGCGTCGCCGGCAGCGAGCTGCTTGGGCGCCATGAGACCGGCCGGATCGCCCCCCTTTGGCTGCCGCAGTCGCTTCTTCTCCTCCTCGGTCAGGTGGTCGTAGGGGCGGTACTCGGCAAGCGCCATCGTCGTCGTCCTCTCGTCCTCTTCTTCGACTTCCTCCTTCGTCGACGACACTCTTACTTTGGTTAATTGAAACCGCAGAGGAAAAGCAGAATTTTCACATAACCGTTTGCCAGAAATGGTAGTATTTTCAAGGTGTTCCGGGTACGCGAAGAACGACGGTTG
>JASAMZ010002917.1:0-11918 GCA_030248115.1 Linhomoeus sp. GSCO2_2
TGAAGTTTGAATTGTTTCTATCGCACAGCAGGCAAATTGTGATCTAGTGTGTGTCGCTATTGTGCCGGCCGGGTCTATAAAGCCGCCGGCCGACTGCCATTCGGTGTTCCGTTCCGTTCCCTGTCTATCCCGTGTGAGTGCTGCTAGTTTGTTTATCAGCCTAAACCTTGTCTCCCGACCAACCAGCGGCGATCAACGCCACGGAACCCCGCGCAAGGCATGATCATGGTTCTGTCGACTAAAGGGAAGTGCTTTCTTGCCCTTATTGTATTCCTTCTCGCCATCGCGTACGCGGTTAGCTGTGCATCGTGTGGGCTGGCCCGGAACCCTGCCACCAGCCCAGACAAAACCGTCAACACAATTTTGAAAATTCGACCCCGGGGCCCAATTTGTAGCCGGCCGGGTGCCGAAATCAGGGTAAACACGTCCCAAATCGCAAAACAAACACCGGATTCGTGTTCAGCGTCGTCGAAAACCCCCGAAACAAGTGAAAACTCAATTTCGAAAATTTGACCCCGGGATTCAAAAATTCGGCGCGGCCGGGATACGGTACCTCAAAATGGTCAAGACACTTCGTCTAGACCAACTTTTGACGCTGAACACGTTGCAATTGTCAATTTGCCGCTAAAGGCACGCTTTCCAACCCAAAAATCCACTCAAAGTCGAAAATCCCAATTTTCCGCTCGGGACCCGGGACTTTTGCCACCGCGGATCTCCCGAACGGCGAGACCGATCTCGGCGGTTTGGTCTCGAATGAAAGGTAATAGAAGTGTCCAGGTCAGAAATTAAATTGGCGAGGATCCACCGTCGCAAACTCGATTTACGATTTTTTAAAGGTCGGGAAAAAAATTAAAAATTTTGAATTTTTTACCATACTCCCGCGTCGGACCACCTAGGGAGCCCGTTCCAGCGATGCCGCCTAGAGGACCCAAAGGCCTACAACATATCCAAAAATCACTAAATTCGGCCCACTATTGCGAAAGTTCTGGGGTGATTTTTTTTACTTAGTAAAAATTTGAATTTTTGAATTTTCGCAAAATTCTTCCACCGCCGAAATTTTTTCACCCCCCGACCACGCTGCGCGTCGTCATACACTATCTTTTAAAAAAAATTTGGCTCCCTAGGTGCTTCGTAGCGAGCGCCAGCCCCGAACATGCTAACTGTAGGCTTTACCGCTCCTATAGCACTCCTTCGCTTTTCAAACGGCGGAGTGCCAAAAACGATTCCATGATGTAAAACGATCCCACTATGTAAAACGATTCTTTGACATGGTCATATCTCGCCACTCGTGAGTCGCAGAGCGACGTGCTCGACGTCGTTCATGAGCATACCGTAAGGAGAGGTCGATTCAAGAGTCACAGTTTGAATATATTTTGAACTGCGTACACTACAGTAACCTAAAGTTTCGCGTCGAAAACTCAAACTTTGATCAAACGCAGTCAAATCACACATCGAATGAAAAGTTTTGAAGTTGCGTGCAAGACCACAGTATCAAGATCGCGTCATTTTAGTTTTAAAACATATCTTCTTGCTACAAAGAATTTAAAACCCGGGCGACCCTAATGTTGCGTGGCAAGACCACTCCAATAAGTATGGTCATGAAGAGAGTCGATCGCCGTTTTCGCTATGCGTCATCAAAATGCACCATTCTTAGATATGTTGTAGCCCTTGTAGAGGCGGACCTGGGATTTCATTTGGGAACTTTGGACGCGGCGCAGCCGAAATACGGTAGATTCAAGTTCTGAGAATCCGTTTCCGGCCATTCAAAAAATTATTTTTCGCGATTTACTGGGCCGATCGGGCTGAGATAAAACTTCCGACCGGCGTCTGGATGTGCTCTTTCATTTGACGCCGAAATCGCCGAATCTATCCAACTGTTCGTGAGCTAGGTGGGGGCAATGGCCATTCGGGACCAAATTTGGGGATTTTGGGGTTTGGCCAGTTTTTTTTCGCCAAACGTGATTCTACCGGGAAACGGACACCGCCAATCGATTCTACGCTAAAATCTGGAATTTTTGAATCGCGGGCCGAAATTTTCAAAATCGAGTTGACAGTTTGGTTCGGGGGTTTCGTGGTCGGGGAGTTTGAATTTCGCGTTAGTTTTGCGATTACTGTTCAGTTTCGACCCTTTTGGGTTTGTGGAAAAAATTGAAATTCCAGGGTAGTATTGAGGTGTAGCGCAGTGTAGCGGGACCGTCGAAACAAGTCGGACCAATAGGTTTAGGAACACCCGTTGCTTCCGAGCGCTGCTCGCCTTGAAATACCACCGTGGTGTAGCCTAGCTTACCCGGCTTAGCGAAGTCCGCCTTGCTTGTTTCAGAAGCGCCATCTATTAGCGCGACAGATGCGTCCTTGTGGGTGCGGCTGACCATTTGCCAGTACGTGGCCGTCGTTGTCACGATGAAATCGCTGCGTGCCTCAAGCTGATAGGCTGTAGCACGCAACGAGCGAGCGTAGGTCAGACGCGTTTGATCCATTCCTCCGCGGAACGCGGATTTATTTAGTCTATCTGCCTTCTAGAAGTCTCTTGGAGGTAGTTTGGAGATGCGGCTCAGTCGTTGTGTTTGCTTTGGCGTAGCGTAGTAGCTTCTAGAAATAGCTGCGGCGCTTACGCCTATCGGCAGCGCAATTCGGGATTGTTACGGCAAAGCAAAGCCTTGCTAACTCGCCGCAAATTTGCTTGTCGCTCGATAGCTTTGTGCGGCGCGCTTTTCTATCGACTACCTAACCTACTATCGGAGGACAAATGTCAGCCAACAAGGGCAGCGTCGCAGCAGGGCGTTAATCAGCTCTGTGAAGCGGCGGCCTAGCGGGGCCACTGATTACATAAGCGAAAGGCGCTGAGATCTCACATCCAATCTTGATTGTGCTGCGACCGCGAACAAGCCACGCCCACTTCGGTGAAAGGTGCCCCCTGCTGACCGCTGGCCGTGGGGGCGGGCGGCGATCATGCTGGGTATAGACGAGGCCCCTAAGGGCCACGCAAGCGAAATTACAACAGAGCACCCAAAAGAGCACAAGGTGGGATCGCATTAGCCAGGTAGCAGCATCCCTAGGGACGACGCTAAGCCACGCCCACCTCACTAAATGGTGCCTCTTGTTGGCCAGGGGGGAGAACGACTTCAGTAAAAGGTGCATGTACACTGGTCCGTGAGAACCTTATTAAGTGGAAACAAATCGTCCAATCAGAGGCTTAGTCTCAACAGATCGCAGTATGACACTGCTCTACTGGGTACAACACCTTGACCAGTAATCAAGTCGTCTGCAAGCGATTTTGCGCCCCACCACTGCACAGGACAAGTCCCGTATTGAAGGCCAGCAGGCTGTTACGCCAGCTGGCCAGGTCATTTGCAGGGGCATATTCTCTGGACGCGGAGCGACCAGATAGCGTAGCCTCCCAATGCGGGTAGCGAGTTATCGTTGCGATAACTAGGCGGGATCGACTGAGGCGAGTCAGAATCCCTAGCAATACGTAACTGAACGAAGTACAGTAACAGTAAATACGTATTGCTAGAGTGGGCAAAGCTGCGGAAAGTGGACAGAGGGGGCTGCGCCCCCCAGAAGAAGGCCGCTGTCCAGTTGTGCAGGTGCTTGTTGCGTGTTTTGGTTGCGTAAATGGCTCAAAATTCGCAAATCTATAAATCTATGCTAATATCTCTCTATGTTCCTATCGAATATTTTGCTCCCTCCAATTTAATTAGCTCCCAATACATCTCAAGATCTATAGGAACGCAAAAATTTTTGCCGCTGTGCGTATTTTGCTCGCTGTGGCGTATTTTTGTGACGCGCACTCCCAAAGTCCACAATTTCCAACTTCTAGAGACGCTGGCGTCAGTGAAGTCGGCCCTCACGATCTGGAGGACGCTGACAAGATGGTCAAGGCACTCGGCGACCAGTTCCAGTTGAAGATCTGGCGCTTGGGGAAGCACGAGGACGACGTGGTGTACCAGTCCCCTCCGGCCACCCACGTCATCAAGCTGCTCATCGACCCGTCTGGCCACTGCTGGCTCGTGAAGTCGATGTGCGCCTTCCTCGGCTCCAACTACTTTTGCGACGCCTGCAATCGTCCATACCACCTGAGGGCAAGGCATAGGTGGGTACAGGGCGTGAGTATGTGTATGTGCGTGTGAGTGTCCATCAACAATCTCTGTGAAATGCCATGAAAACATAGCACTTCTTCAGATGCGTCTCCAGTTGCAAGTACTGCTTCTCTGAGGGGACTCCAGACCACCCCAAGGAAGGCTCCGACTTCATCCAGTGCAAGGATTGTCACCGCAACTTGCCCTCCAGAGCCTGCTACGACCTTCACAAGGTCAAGCCTCCCGTCCACACCAATGGACTCCCCACATTCTCCACCTGCGAGAGGCTCTCGATTTGCCAAGGCTGTGGTCGCCAGGTTAGTACAGGGTGTTTTGTTGTTGTTATATCGTCGCTAAGTCTGTGCAGCATGTTTTCGTGCAGTCTAATTTCGATGTCACCAAGACAGTGTGTTTTATCAACTCAAATAACATTGGGATATACATTATGTATCTCCACCGCCCGACTTGAATATCGACTACAGTTTTAGAAACAGGTCACTACAAGGTGTTGTACAGCAGACAATACTATAATACAATACAGTACACTTTGCAGGTGCGCAACATCAGACCTATGGCTATTGTTGCTGGATTGAAGTGGTTGAAGAGAAACAATTGGTTGTACAGAGACTGTGAAATCGACGTGGAAGCAAACAATACGTAAATGAACCAAGAAATACCAACATAAAACTGAATATTGCTCCCCCATCCCCAGCAAGCTGTAGGAAAGCTAGAAGAATGAAACTTTGCGGTATGTTAGGCCAATGTGTTGTCACGTCTGACTCCAAATTTCAGCACTTTGGACCCGTTTTCTACGTGGGGATGGCAGCTCAAAACGCAAAATTGGTCAATTTATGTTACAGAAAATTAATAATCTTGCGTTTCGTGCGGCATTTCCCGCGTGGGTGGGTCTAAAGTGCTGAGATTTGGAGTCAGATGTGACAACACATTGGGCTAACATATCTCCAAGTTTCATCGTTCTAGCATTGCTGCAGCTTGCTGGGGATGGGGGAGACTGGACTTTCAAAACACCCGGCGCTCTCCGGAGCTGTAGTGCCTCGCCAGACAGCAATACAGAGGGTTTTATGTTCACCATAAGGGCACAATGTACTCTCCAGAGTTTTAGTTCCTCATCAGAGAAGTCAACAATGTAGTAATGGATGTATGTTGTCAGTTTTGTGATGATTCTCCAATATGTTTATTGCCTGATCGAATAAGAAGATGCTTTCCAATTATCAAGAGAGAAATCGTTTGTCAATTAGCAATGGTGAACAGGTGGTAATGTGTTTTTTTTTCCCCGGTTTTGAGATGACTGATAATTGATTTTTTCGCTGAAAGACAAGTCGGCAAAAAAACACAATTATCGAAAAAAGGTGCACTTTTTCGGTAAGGTGATTTCTATTAGGTTACCTTACCGAAAAAAAAAATTTTTTTCACTTACACTTGCATTTCAATTACTATGCCTGATTCTGGTCCGGACTGTAAAGGGGTATCTCTACCACGCATAGGTGAGCGAGTTAGAGACATTTTACATGACTGGACCTTCGTCCTTCGGGTCGGGTTACTGTGACTCGCGAAACTCAAATTGTTGAGTTTTGACCAATGGGGAGACAAATGATCAGCCAGTCCGGAGCTATCCATTGAGCTCGAGATCATCTCTCGAAGACGCAAAGTGAGCAAGTTGATTTAAGTGTCAAAACCCCGAGAATGTCGCTTCTTGCGCTGCGTATTTGCGTTTACTGCCACACGAAAGACCACGTCGACAGCTTTCGCCTAACGTGTCGATCGCCGCTCTACGACGTAACACGAGCGAGTTAGAGCCGTTTTACGTTTTGGACCTTCGGGTTACTGTAGCGCGTGCAATTCAAACCTTTGAGTTTCGACATGAATTAGTGAAATTGTCAATGAGTCGAGACCTATCCATAGCGCCAATGATCGTCTCTTTACATCTTTCCAACGCCGAGATCCGAGAGGGCAACGCATGTACGCACACACGCACGCACGCACGCACGCACGCACGCACGCACGCACGCACGCACGCACGCACGCACGCCGATCTTTCGTAGGGTGTAGCCCGGTTGAGGCCAGGCGAGAAAACACGAATACAACAACAATCCTGAACCTAAGTCATCGGCCAGTAAAACGACGACGTTGGGTCGTCGTGTGAATGGGTTGAAATGGACAGCCGCTTCCGCGTCAGACTCCGCTCGGGTGAAACGCTGGATTGAAGAACAGCACAATGCCAGGAGAAATAAACACGGCCGCCACATTGAAACCACCATGTTATTTGCAATTCGTACTAATGTCTATGCCATCGCAAGCGCTGTTTCCAAGCAAGACGCAGAGAGGGCCAAATTTGTGTAACACACACATACAGGGTGTCGCGGAAATTACCTACCAAGTGCCATTAGTCGTTGTGCCGTCGTAGATTGTCCTATTTTACGTTAGAACTCATCACAGAGCACGCATGGTAGTTTTACTACTACTAGAACTAGCCAAGGGTGGGCGCATTATTGGAGGGTGGGGCGCTTATTTCGCCGCGCCTCAGCGCGGCGAGGTGTATATATACGGATGACAATGTCTGTCTGTCCGTCTGTCTGTCTGTGTGTCCGTCCGTCCGTTCGTGGCACCGAAGTAAAATATGTGACATATGTGGTCAAGTAGAGTCGAGGTCGCTGAGTATGGATCCAATGTCCGTTTCTGTTGCTAATTTCGCATTTTCGAGATATTCACAATTAAAATTCAAAAATGTCGAAAATCGACTTTTTCACCTGATGAGCTAGCCGCGAAATTTTTTCAGAAATAGAAAGAGCACGGACCGCCGATAATTGTAACACAAAAGAAATTTTTTGTCGATGTGGAATTTGACAGAAATACGCAATTGTTTGTCGAAATTTCATAAATTGACGAAAATAGAACGTCATTTATTGACGAATGTGAATGCAGAAATTGAAAGGTCGTAAGCCAAAAAGAATTTGTGATATAGTTTTACAGTTTTGAAATATTGCAATTTAGAGATATTTACAAATAAAATATAAAAATGCCGAAAATCGACTTTTTCGCCTGATGAGCTAGCGACGCAATTTCTTCAGAAATAGAAAGAGCACGGACCGCTGATAATTTGTAACACAAAGAAATTTTTTGTCAATGTGGAATTTGACAGAAACACGCAATTGTTTGTCAAAATTTCATAAATTGACGAAAATAGAACGTCATTTATTGACGCATGTGAATGCAGAAATTGAAAGGTCGTAAGCCAATAAGAATTTGTGACATGGTTTTACAGTTTTGAAATATTGCAATTTAGAGATATTTACAAATAGAATATAAAAATGCCGAAAATCGACTTTTTTCGCCCGGCTGGCCGGGCGAACCCCTACGAGAGCTTTTCGTGCGTACGTACGTACATACGTCCGTCCGTCACGCTCTCATATCTAGGCGTTGGTAAGTCGTAGGAAGGCGATCTTGGGCTTTATGGATAGCTCTCGACTTACTGGTAATGTCGCTAAGAGACTTCGAAATTCAAAAGTTTGAATTGCGCGCGCTACAGTAACCCGAAGGTTCAAACTGAAAACGGCTATTACTCGCTCGTCTTACGTCGTAGAGCGGCGCGCGATAGATCAACTAAAAGGTCTCGACGTGCTCTTTCGTTTGATACAAAAATTTTTCTTAATTACGCAAACACGCAACACGAAAAGCGACATTCTCGCGTTTTTTACGCAGAAATCGCTCTAACTCGCTCAGCGTGCGTCGTACGGAGACGATCGTGGGTTGGTTGGATAGCTGTAGCTGTCGACTCACTGATCATTTGTTCTTCTATTGGTCGAAACCTAAAAGTTTGAATTTCGCGCGGTACAGTAACCCAAAGGTTCAAACCGCAAAACTTCTCTAACTCGTTCGTCTTCCGTCGTAGAGAGACGATCTTGAGATCGTTGAATAGGTTTTGGCACACTGATAATTCCGTTAAGAGAACTCGAAATTCAAAAGTTTGAATTGCGCGCGCTACAGTAACCCGAGGGTCCAAAACGCAAAACGGCTCTAACACGCTCGGCTTACGTCGTAGAGCGGCGTGCAATAGGTCAACTAAAAGGTCTCGACGTGCTGTTTCGCTTGACGTAAAAAATTTGTTAATGACGCAAACACGCACCACGAAAAGCGACATTCTCGCGTTTTTAGCATAGAAATCGCTCTAATTCGCTCAGCGTGCGTTGTAGAGAGACGATCTTGAGTTGCTGGATAGCTCTCGATCACTGATCATTTGTTCTTCTATTGATGGAAACTCAAAAGTTTGAATATCGCGAGCTACAGTAACCCAAAAGTTCCAAACGCAAAATTTCTCTAACTCGCTTGTCTTCCGTCGTAGAGAGACGATCTTGAGTTTGTTGAATAGGTTTCGGCACACTAATCATTCCGTTAAGAGAAGTCGAGATTCGAAAGTTTGAATTTCGCGTGCTACAGTTACTCAAAGGTTCAAACAGCAAATCGGCCCTAACTCGCTCGTCTTACGTTGTAGAGCGGCATTCGTTCGACCGTTTGAAAGCTTACGTTGAGGCAGTTGTTGAACGGTCATTCCTAAAGAAATACTTGGTTTTTTTAACTCTTGTCGTACGAACAACTTTGTCTGCTAAAAAAATTAATCCCGGGCGATCCCAATAATGAGCCCTGACCCTTGGCTAGTTCTAGTAGTAGTAAAACTACCATGCGTGCTCTGTGATGAGTTCAAACGTAAAATAGGACAATCTACGACGGCACAAACGATGAATGGCAGTCGGGAGGTAATTTCCGTGACACCCTGTATGTGTGTGTTACACAAATTCCGCCCTCTCTGCGTCTTGCTTGGAAACAGCGCTTGCGATGGCATAGACATTAGTACGAATTGCAAATAACATGGTGGTTTCAATGTGGCGGCCGTGTTTATTTCTCCTGGCATTGTGCTGTTCTTCAATCCAGCGTTTCACCCGAGCGGAGTCTGACGCGGAAGCGGCTCTCCATTTCAACACAATTCCACCATGATTCTTAACGTCGTCGTTTTGCTGGCCGATGACTTAGGTTCAGCTTGTTGTTGTATTCGTGTTTTCTCGCTGGGCCTCAACCGGAGGAGCATGACCCGAAAAAAGATCGGCGTGCGTGCGTGCGTGCGTGCGTGCGTGCGTGCGTGCGTGCGTGCGTGCGTGCGTGCGTGTGTGCGTACATGACTTTTTTTTTTCCCCCCCCCCCCCCCCACTCCCCCCCCCCCCCCCCCCCCCCCCCCCCCCCCCCGTTGCCCCTCCCCGCACCTCCGGGCGTTGGAAAGATGTAAAGAGACGGTCATCATTGGCGCTAGCCGGGATAAGGTCTCGAATTTCACGGTAGATCTTCACTAATTCATGTCGAAACTCAAAGGTTTGAATTTCACGTGCTACAGTAACCCGAAGGTTAAAACGAAAAACGGCTCTAACTCGCTCGTGTCACGTCGTAGAGCGGCGAGTGACGGGTTAGACGAAAAGGCTGTCGACGTGCGTCTTTTGCTTGGCAGTAAAAAACTTTCTTTAATTACGCAAATACGTACCACGAGAAGCGACATTCTCGGGTTTTGACACTTAAATCAAATCGCTCACCGTGCGACGTCGGGAGACGATCTTGAGTTGAATGGATAGCACTCGGACTGGCTGATCATTTGTCTCTCTCATTGGTCGAAACTCAACAAATTTGAGTTTCGGGAGCTACAGTAACCCACCGAAGGTACGAACCCCCGGTCCAGTCATGTAAAGTGTCTCTATGGCTCACCTATGCGTGGTAGAGATACCCCATTACGGTCCGGACCAGAATCAGGCATAGTAATTGAAATGCATGTGTAAGTGAAAAAAATTTTTTTTTTCGGTAAGGTAACCTAATAGAAAACATCTTACCGAAAAAGTGCACCTTTTTTTTCGATAATTGTGTTTTTTTTTGCCGACTTGTCTTTCAGCGAAAAAATCAATTATCAGTCATCTCAAAACCGGGAAAAAAAAAACACATTACCACCTGTTCACCATTGCTAATTGACAAACGATTTCTCTCTTGATAATTGGAAAGCATCTTCTTATTCGATCAGGCAAAAAAACATATTGGAGAATCATCACAAAACTGACAACATACATCCATTACTACATTGTTGACTTCTCTGATGAGGAACTAAAACTCTGGAGAGTACATTGTGCCCTTATGGTGAACATAAAACCCTCTGTATTGCTGTCTGGCGAGGCACTACAGCTCCGGAGAGCGCCGGGTGTTTTGAAAGTCCAGTCTCCCCCATCCCCAGCAAGCTGCAGCAATGCTAGAACGATGAAACTTGGAGATATGTTAGCCCAATGTGTTGTCACATCTGACTCCAAATTTCAGCACTTTAGACCCACCCACGCGGGAATGGCAGCTCGAAACGCAAGATTAGTCATTTTCTGAACCAGAAATTGACCAATTTTGCGTTTTGAGCTGCCATCCCCCGCGTGCACGGGTCCAAAGTGCTGAAATTTGGAGTCAGACGTGACAACACATTGGGCTAACATACCGCAAAGTTTCATTCTTCTAGCTTTCCTACAGCTTGCTGTGGATGGTGGAGACTGGACTTTCGAAACACCTGGTACATGTGGCCCTGCCATTCCCGCGTGGACGGGTCTAAAGTGCTGAAATTTGGAGCCAGATGTGCCAACACATTGGGCTAACATATCTCCAAATTTCATCCTTCTAGCTTTCCTCCAGCTTGCTGGGGATGGTGGGGGGGGGCTGGACTTTGTGGTTGTGGTATCCGATTCTCTGAGTGGAACACCTGTGCTGTCACCCGTTCTATTGGCGTGCTCAAATCGGCGCCTGGTCCCATCTGGAAGCAGGGTTTATGGCGCCTATCGTTTTACCGTGAAGTGCTTTGCGGTTTTGGCACAACGTTGCGCACGATGGATGAGATGAGAGCGAACTCCGACCGAACTTAGCACGAGTTGCTTGCTTATATAATAACTATGCATGCATTATGGCTTCGAACAAACTGTATTAGTCAGCTGGTAGACAGTTGTTTCTTCCATAGGAAATTAGTCTAGTAGGAACCCAGGAAGCACATTATTTGACATAATGATAGAAGGAAACAACACAAGAGAGCGGAAACTTTTTAGAGGGGAAATGGGAGCTTACTAGAAGGATGCAGGCTAATTAGAGTAGTCACAGTACGTGTATTTAAGCACCACTGATAAAGAAATTAGTCTAGTAGGCACTCAGGAAGCACATTATGTGACATAATTGTTGAAGGAAACAACATAAGAGAGTGGAAACTTTTTAGAGGGGAAGTGGGAGCTCATTAGAAGGATATAGGCTAATTAGAGTAGTCACAGTACGTGTATTTAAGCGCTACTGATAAAGAAATTAGCTTAGTAGGCACCCAGGAAGCACATTATTTGACATAATTGTAGAAGGAAACAACATAAGAGAGTGGAAACTTTTTAGAGGGGAAGTGGGATCTTATTAGAAGGATATAGGGTAATGGAGAGTAGTCACAGTATGTGTATTCAAAATGTTACTTATAAAGAAATTAGCTTAGTAGGCACCCAGGAAGCACATTATTTGACATAATTGTAGAAGGAAACAACATAAGAGAGTGGAAACTTTTTATAGGGGAAGTGGGATCTTATTAGAAGGATGTAGACCAATTAGAGTAGTCACAGCACGCATATTTAAGCCTACACCCACCATTTTGTGTTTTCAAAATTCACTTAGCAAGAAGAATGTGCCGAATGCAAAAAAGGCCAAAAAAAAACACCTTACCAATCGTCTCTTGGTAAGTGACAAAAAAGTTGACAACTTTTTTTTTCAGGCAGCGGAAAACGGATTTTTTTTCTG
>JASAMZ010002918.1:0-12500 GCA_030248115.1 Linhomoeus sp. GSCO2_2
GTCTGTCCTGTTGCAAGATCTGTCCTGTTGCAAGGTCTGTCCTGTTGCAAGATCTGTCCCTGTTGCACGATCTGTCCCTGTTGCAACTCTGTCCATTTGCAAGGACTGTCCTGTTGCAAAATCTGTCCTGTTGCAAGATCGCAAAATCTGTCCTGTTGCAAAATCTGTCCTGTTGCAAGATTTGTCCTGTTGCAAGATTTGTCCTGTTGCAAAATCTGTCCTGTTGCAAGGTCTGTCCTGTTGCACGATCTGTCCTGTTGCAAGGTCTGTCCTGTTGCAAAATCTGTCCTGTTGCAAAATCTGTCCTGTTGCAAGATTTGTCCTGTTGCAAGATTTGTCCTGTTGCAAGATTTGCCCTGTTGTAATATCTGTCCTGTTGCAAGATCTGTCCTGTTGCAGGGTCTGTCCTGTTGCAAGATCTGTCCTGTTGCAAGGTCTGTCCTGTTGCAAGATCTGTCCTGTTGCACGATCTGTCCTGTTGCAAGATCTGTCCATTTGCAAGGACTGTCCTGTTGCAAAATCTGTCCTGTTGCAAGATCGCAAAATCTGTCCTGTTGCAAAATCTGTCCTGTTGCAAGATTTGTCCTGTTGCAAAATCTGTCCTGTTGCAAGGCCTGTCCTGTTGCAAGGCCTGCTCCTGTTGCAAGATCTGTCCTGTTGCACGGTCTGTCCAGTTGCACGATCTGTCCTGTTGCAAGGTCTGTCCTGTTGCAAATTCTGTCCTGTTGCAAAATCTGTCCTGTTGCAAGATTTGTCCTGTTGCAAGATTTGTCCTGTTGCAAGATTTGCCCTGTTGTAATATCTGTCCTGTTGCAAGATCTGTCCTGTTGCAGGGTCTGTCCTGTTGCAAGATCTGTCCTGTTGCAAGGTCTGTCCTGTTGCAAGATCTGTCCTGTTGCACGATCTGTCCTGTTGCAAGATCTGTCCATTTGCAAGGACTGTCCTGTTGCAAAATCTGTCCTGTTGCAAGATCGCAAAATCTGTCCTGTTGCAAAATCTGTCCTGTTGCAAGATTTGTCCTGTTGCAAAATCTGTCCTGTTGCAAGGCCTGTCCTGTTGCAAGGCCTGTCCTGTTGCAAGATCTGTCCTGTTGCAAGGTCTGTCCTGTTGCAAAATATGTCCTGTTGCAAAATCTGTCCTGTTGCAAGATTTGTCCTGTTGCAAGATTTGTCCTGTTGCAAAATCTGTCCTGTTGCAAGATTTGTCCTGTTGCAAGATCTGTCCTGCTGCAAGATTTGTCCTGCTGCAAGATTTGTCCTGTTGCAAGATTTGTACTGTTGCAAAATCTGTCCTGTTGCAAAATCTGTCCTGTTGCAAGGTCTGTGCTATTGCAAGATGTGTCCTGTTGCAAAATCTGTCCTGTTGCAGAAGGTCTGGCCTGTTGCGAGCCAATGGCGCTGGTCGCCTCGCGCGAGCATCCTGTTGCAACGTCTGTACTGTTGCAACATTTGTCCTGTTGCAGAAAGTCTGTCCTGTTGCAAGCCAACAGCGTTGACTGCCTCGCGAACGCGCCGTACAAAGCGCAGCGCAAAAAAATGATAGAAAGCGGACAGATTTTCCGGTTGCAAGATCTGTCCTGTTGCAAGATTTGTCCTGTTGCAAAATCTGTCCTGTTGCAAAGGTTTGTCCTGTTGCGAGCCACCGGCGCTGGTCGCCTCGCGCGACGATCCTGTTGCAACGTCCGTACTGTTGCAGCGTCCTGTTGCAGAAAGTCTGTCCTGTTGCAAGCTAATGGCGCTGACTGCCTCACGAACGCGCCGTACAAAGCGGCGCGCAAAACAAATGCTAGACAGCGGGCCGATTGTCCTGTTGCAAGATCTGTCCTGTTGCAAGCGAAATAGTCGCTGAAGCGGCTTGAATTGCCTGCGCGAGCATTGTCGTACTGTTCGGCTCTGTTGAATTGCACATTGCAAGGTTCTCTGCTGTACTGCGCACTGCCGAACTGTTCGCTTTTGCAAGGCTCTGCTACCGTGCATTGCCGTACTGTTCAGGCAAAGCCTGCGTTGAAGGCAGGCAGCAACAGGCGACGCTGGCCGTGCAGGGATTGATTCTCTGCGGCCGATCGATCAAAGCGAGCGAGCTTCTCTGCGGGACGCCGCTGGCGTCCTGCTGGCTTCCTAGAGCGTGCGTGCTGAAGCTTGGCGTGGCGAAGTGCTAGCGAGGCAAGCGCATGCTGAAGCGTCGCGTGGCGAAGTGCTAGGAAGGCAAGCGTAGTCAGACGGACGGACGGACAAAACACCTAGCTGGCATAGTAATGTAGACTATCATGCAACAGAGAGAAAGAAGCATGTTGGGACTGGTACCATCTGGGAGCACAAGCACACTGGGAGAGAAAGCCCGTCACATTTCAGTTCCAGACGCGTGCACTACTGATGGGGAAATTCACTTGCATTACTGCTTCTTGTGTATCAGGCTCTTACCATGGCAATTCTGGCTTGCTTTTGCCTATCTGGGTGCTTCAGCTGAAAACGCGCCAGTCAGGTGATTGCGTTGCTATGTACTTATCCTTGTGTGGGTCAAACCAAGGTGTTTTAAATTGCACTCATAGACCCTCGCCGTGTTGTAATTTCAACACCCAACAATTAGCCACTCACTTTCTGGACGGTTGGCTTCTGCAGGTGCTTCCAGTAGACGGGGTTGTTGTCGAACTTGACGTTGCGCATGGGCAGCAGGATCTCGCCTATGGGGTCGTCGGCGCCGAAACGGTCGTAGTCCATCACGTGCATGGCCATCGTCATCTCGCCCATCTTCTTGAAGCCCTGACCTGCAAGGGAACAGAGTACGTACGTAGGTAAGTACAGTATGTAACTTGGCTTACTGGGCTTCTGGAATTTGTGAGTAGACTATGTACATATTAGGTGGACAGCTTTACCGTCAATATAGAGAGCCTCTCCCTTCGGCGAGGCAACTTATTGCCGTGCTTGTAACCACCAACTACTGTGTAATTGACCAATTGTCGTTACATATGTCCCAAGTTTAAGCTGTGTCAGCAAGCAAACCCTTGCTAAGAAAGTTCACCTTGAGTTGGAGTGTGAGCTTGAATGAATGTCGGGAGGGCGCACAAATAACATTGGTGAACTGAGGATTGGCATCGTCGCCAAATTTCGCAGACAGCGGTTCTTTAGTTGGTTGTGGGCAAAAGCTTAGACTACACCTATCGTCATCGTCGGAAGACCGACTACAATTGTCACTCTTTCTAATTCTCACTGTTCCATTCGCTACTATATTTCAAATACAATTCCAGGCTTCCGTCTAATGCTGCCGTCTCTTCCTCAGTCATCGCCCCACTCATTACTCACGCCGGCTGCTCGGCAGTGGCGAGACCAGGCCCTGGGCCACTCCTCTCATGGGGGAGATGAGCCCTCTCCTGTCGTGCAGCGACAGGTGTCTCGTGCGGTGGCCGCCGCCGAATCTGCCCCCGCGGGAGCTTCCCGGGCCGCCGTACTTTCTCCTGTGGCCGTGCATGCTCATGAAGCCGTGCATGGCGTGCGCCGCCGCCAGTCGATCCATCGCGCGGTAGCCGCCGAAGGTCGAATCGGAAGCGCGCTTCGACGGAGCGGAAGAAATCCGGCGGTCGGCGAAAGGTTCTACATGCGAATCCGAGGGTGGGGGAGTCACGCTCGAGTTGTCAGAAGAGCCGGAAGGCGGGGGAGACGGCAGCTGCGCGCGCGCGCGATTATTCAACCCGAGATCCGATTAAGAAAGAGAGAGAGAGAGAGAACTGGCCGACTTTGTGTCTAATCGAATCGGCGCGGCCAGAGGAAACCGGCCATCTGAGGTCCCTGCCGCCGCCCTATTCATGAGCGGGGAACTTGTGTGGAGAATAGACGCGACTGAATCACGCACATACGGGGAATGCGAGCTATAGCGCAAGCCTCGCTCGCCTAGGCCCGAGAAGCAATAGGAAACCACTTAGGCAGCTGGGGGCCGCGAGGGTGGGGGCGCTGGCGCGCTCCGAAGCCATTTATCCAACCCCCTACCTCCTTCCCTTCCTTCGAGGGGCGGCCACTCGCAAAAACCAAGTTACGCGCGATCGTAAAATCGGCCCGTAAACGAAAACCTTTCGCCAAAGCGGGCCGCGTGGACAATTAGAGAGGCTTTTTCGACGGCCCCTAAACAACGAGCTTCGCGTAAGCTCCCCTCCCTATGTATGTGCGAGATCTGAGGCGGTCAAAACTTCCAAGGGGCGAGCAGGAGCTCTTAGAATGCGGCACCGAAAAGGCGCGTGCTCGGAAATTGGACTTCGCTAAGGCCCCCTCTCTAAGCGGCCCGGGCTGGGATACATTCTCAAAGAGGGGAGGGGAGGGGAGGGGGGGGGGGGGGGTGCTCTTGCGGTCGCCCCTCCCCCCTTCAGACTAGATGCCTTCCTTCCGCGAGTGAAATTCGGTGCTGTCGCATGGCTCGGGGCATTAAGAAAATCGAAACGGCAAAGGCGCGGCAGCGGCGGCGCTGGAATTCCTAATCCCATATTGAGCGGCGCGGCGGAGCGGCGCCCTCCGGCCGTCAAAAGGCGGCGCCTTTCCCTCGAATCGACACCTCGTTGTTTCCGGCCATTTCTGTCGACCGGAGATAATTAATCCTCACCCCCCCCCCCCATTTTCTCTAGCACCCCCCCCCCCCCCCCATTCCTTCCGCCATCCATCACTGGTGCTAGCGCCTCGGGCGCTCTCATGAAACTTTCAAAGAGTCAGTCGCGTCGGCTCCTAAAAGCGCCATTTTGCGAGCGCAGCCCGAGAGAATTTCGCGCACCGACAGAGTCGATTTGTCAAACGCTGCGCCGAACCAGGAAGCAGGCACAAGCACATGTTTTACAATCTCAGCCGGCAAAAGTGACGCTTTCTAGCTGCTGCAACCGCCCAAGCGAAACTCCCCAATGCCGTCCCAAGCGCAAGCGAGAGCGAATATCGCGAAATTGGGCCACATTTTATGGAAAATAGCCCCTTGATTAGCAAGTCGGCGGCGACGGCACCGTCGTCGTCGAGGGAAATGAAAACTCGGCGGAGGCCAATTCAATTTGGCGGTTGCCGCGGCGTGATGGCCGGCAAAATACGACCGACGACGCATGATTCGCGGACGACGGCCGCGGTGACTGACAGCTGAGGGTATTCGAGAGCAGACATGGCGAACGACGAACGCTTGCGGTCACAGTTCCGGACAACGACGGAGTTTGCGCAAACAATTCTCTATCGAAACGACCACGGCATGTGTAACGTGTTGCTGAAAGCTAGTGGACGAAATGTCAACTCAACGGACGGTGCTACTGTTGAACTGTCGTATGCTAAGACAACACGTGCTCTGCAGGGCAACAATGAAAGACACCAAGAAGAATTTTCGTTGCTGTTCAAATTTCCTTCTCCAGTATTCTTCTCGTTTGCTGCGGAAGCACAGCATTGCTGCTGTATTCGACAGTCGAGCACAGAAGTACATTCTGCACGTATGTGAAGTTCTAGTTCAGTGTAAGTTCTAGGAAAACATGACTCAGTCGCCGTCGTCTGCAGTCTCAGTCCGCCGCGGCCGGATGATAAACTACAACCGGGGTTTCCGTATAGTCGCCTCTCAGTCTCTGCGCGCTCGCCCCGTATGGTGGCGGTTTGAAGATGGGAGCAGGGTAGAAAGGGTGGCGGGGTGGGGGAGTTTTACGGAAAGCGCCGGTAGTCCAGTCGCGTGCCTTTCTGGGGCCGCCGCAGCCTGCGCCTGCGCTCAGCAGACACTGTTCTTCGTGCGCCCTGCTTTAAAGCGCGCGCACACTCCGCGCGATCCCAGAGTGCTGTGCATTTGCTCCAAACAGTACCGTTTGCCCTCGCGATGCCGCTGTCGGCGCTTCGACTTCTGCATCCCGACCTGAAGGCGGCCGTCATCGGCCAGCTTTCTCCCAAGGCGAAGCTGAGAAGCAGCCTGTGGTGCCGATCCTTCCGCGGCCTAGAGAACAGTCGACTGGCTTGGGACAATTGCCACTATTTGGGCGTCCGATTGCTCAACAATGGCGTCGCCTTCCGCCTCGGGAAAGACTCCGCCGTTTGCCATAAAAGCGGAAGGATGGGCGTGGACGAAGCGTGGCGATTCCTGCAGCTGCTACAGAGTCGAGTCGACCCTGAAACGGTGAAGGTTTCCGTCGGCAAGAAGGTCACCGGCTTCCAACAACTGCTGCAGGACTTCCTGCGCTCCCTCAGCAACGTCAAGTCTCTGGTGTTGGAGTTCGACAAAGTGGAAGACGTCGCCACGCCGCCGTTCGTCGGCCCGATAGTGGCGACGTCGGCGACGCTGACTAGCCTCAGAATCGTCACGGTGCCTTCCGTATCGCTGCCGTCGGCCCATTTCGGGCCGGCCCTGCACATGTGCCGAAAGTTGGAGAGCCTGACATTCGCAGGCTCGGGAATTATCAGCGAAACTGACCGCAATAGACTATGCACGGCCGTTTGTGCCATGACCAGGTTGAACAGACTGCTTGTCAGATTCGATGCCAACGAAGAAGCAGAAGAAGATTTGTCGGCGCAAGCGCTTTTCAAGGAGAAGCATGTTGGCCGCCTCTTGAATGGATGCACCAGATTGCGGTCGCTAGAGATGCTATCCGTTCGTCCACTGGATCTGACCGACGCAAGTTTCGATGGCGTCTGCTGCAAAAGCCTTCAACGTTGGGACATGCCGTTCATGACCAGTGGCGCCGCTGGCGCCGGCGGTCACTGGGCGGGGGAATTGCCGCTCTCTCGCCTCCGGACCATCTGTCCCAACCTCAAGGAATGCTCATGCTCCTGTGCTTTGGGAGGAAACGAATCCGCTCAACGGGCAGCGGCCGAACTGGCCGATTGGCTGCTTTCCACTGCCGAGAGCTCCTCTCGGCCGTCCGCTCTGACTGTCGGTCTGGCGAGTATGGATCCGACTCTTGTCATCGCGAACGACGGCCGTTTGCTCGGCCTGCTACTGTCCCATCCGCCCTTGCGCGGACGACCGCTGGAGACGACGACGACGGACGAAGACGACGGCAAATGCGTATGTCACGTCATCACTTGCGGCAAAGCGACACTGAGACTCCTCCTTCGAGATCGAGACTGATGCGCGTGTGTGCAAGGTTTGTGCCGTGGTCGCTGAAGTAAGTCTAGCCTTCGTTGTTTCATTTGTATTTTGCACGTTCTGCTGCCTATACGTTATGTGAATGAATTCCCTAACTGTATGTACTACAGTCAGAGCCAACACTACCTACATCCCATGACGATGCTTTCCGTTCCGTAGCGACAGTTTGAGTTAGCAAATTTCACGTACCCATTTCAAGGCGCGTTGCATTCCTTGAAGCAACCAAATTTCCTGCTGTGCTTCTCACCTGGGAACAGCAGGGTCTCGTCGAAGCGCGGGTTGAGCGTCCTTCTGACCACCTTGGTCCGCCGCTTCAGCAGTCTGTCCGGCAGAAGCGTCGCCTTGACGTAGGGGTCGCTGTAGCCGGTCAGGTCCTTGGCCGGCAGGTCCACAGCCTCCAGAATTGTCAACTTCAGAGTTTCAGTGTCGTGATCGTAGCCCAGGGAGAAGCTCAGCTTGCCGTTGCCCACGTCTGGACGACTCATGAGACGCAGCATGCCACTGGGCTGAAGGACTTGGAATTGCGCTGTCGACTGAGCCGATAGACACAAATTTTGGAGGGCTTTTGTTGGGCACAGCATTTCGAAGTTGAAACTTGGGCAAAATCTTGTATTTGGTTGCTTCAAACAAGAGGGGAGAGGGATGGAGGGCCTTGAGGCTTTTATTCACCCTTCTATTACGCATGTGCAAATGACACGCCTTTGCTGTGACTTCATGGCAAACAGTGGGAAAGACAATCTGCTCCTAATCACCGCTTTGACGGCATTCTTTCATTTAGCGTGACGTAGGAGGCTATAATGTCGGCTCGGCGGTCGCAGCAGACCTTCCGGCAAGAAGCTTACCCTTTGCCGATTTAGGCTTCTTTGCCCTTTGTTACATGCGTAAGCGGAGAGATCGCCGGCCTAATTAGCTCATGGGCAAACGGTCACTCAGAATGCTTCCTTCGTGACTCATTGTACTGTACGTTAACCATGTAACTCGACAACGCTGCCCCAAACCGCCCCGTTCTTTGACAATTTTGCTTGCCACTGCATGGCAGTTCCTATGTATTCATTCATGTACAAGCTAGAGCGGTGCCAGTTAGTCAGTGCCAGCCAAGTTAAGCCTAGCGCAGTTACATAGCAGTACGGTATTGGTCTCGAAGGGATTGTCTAAACACGGTTACCGAAATAATATAACACTTACCACCGTGGACCGTCTGAAGAAGGAAAAGGGCTTCGACTTCAGGCCTCCGCGTTTTGGCTGCACTGAGTGGAGTTGCGTGGTACCGTATCGCATGGGATCGCCTTGGGAACTGAATTAAATTGCGTCACTGTTGTCTTTTACAATATGCTAAAATTCTATAAAATTTGTAAGTTTTTCACCCTTCCAACGGGGCGAATCGGACAGAAGGGCCACTCTTTGACGAAATCTTCTTCTGGCGTCGGCGACTGACTAGCAGGTTGACAGCTAAGACCAAAGCTACTGCCGCCAGTAGTGCTGCCGCGGAAGCCGCCAGCAGTGGTGCGGCTGCGCTCTTGTCGATTGGAGCCATTGCGGAAGCAGACTGAAACTACCGTATAACTGTTCAAAGAAGTAGCAACGAAATCAGTCTGACAATCGCCGCAAACACCAGTTAATGGTGTCGCAAAGTGTCAACATGTTTACGGCCTACTACACATACCACTGCTGTTGCTTACTCTGGCGACGTCACCGCCGCCGAAACAACATGTGCGCCTATGTACGGTAGAATGCAGCGGTGTTATTGTTGACGCGAGCCGGTCAAATTTCCAAGAATCCGACCGATGGATGAGGCGAACTATTCGATAGTCTGTACGTTAGCTAATGAGCATCGAATTGTGTTGTGCCACTAGACAAAGTTGAAAAATTCTTTCTGAACTGGTCGAAAAGTACCGTAATCCAAAGACGAGCGAAAAGTGCGCACCTACGGAATTACTACTGGATCTAGGTATTCGCATGGATACCCCCACTACATTCACACCTTCATTACAAAGCTACAACGCTGGAATTCGAGGGATGGCAGAGTGCTTTGGCGGCTTTTTGCTGAGCCGGAGCTTTGTCAGAGAAAAGCGCACGACAACTTCCTCATACTTACAGTATCCTTCGGAGTCTACATTAGTACATACTTCATGTTATGTTCACATTACTTACCCACCACCGCTCAAGACCGCAGGTGACTCCAATTAGTGGCAGGAGAAGGACGAAAAGACAAATCGGCCGGCGCGTAGGTAGGACTCCCGCGGAGTCGAACGATCCGCCCGTGTTATACGTATCAAACCACGCGTCGTCGACGTCGTCAGCTTTTAGAGAGGACTTCCACCCCCTGTCATCAGGCCGGTGACACGCTCTCTGATATGGCGCAATCCGCGCACTAGTCGGCTAATGAGGAGCGACCACCGAATCCAACGAATTGCATTGGTTAACCCCTCCGAAACTCGACTACAGTACCCTATTCAGATGGGTGAAGGCGAGGCTACAGCTGAAGCATCTTGGAACCCATTCAGAGAGAAAGCTCACTGCAATTTGCTCTCACATAGCGGCAATTTTATGGCACACTGTAGGAATTCAGTTCGTTTCAGAGGGGTTAAAGAGGCGAGTTGTGTCCCGTGGTAACCTGAGGGAGAGGCTAGCTGCTACTCGCCTCGGGTGACATCGATCACTTCCCCGCAGCGATTCAAACGCGCTCTTTGCGTCTGCGCAGCAAATTTGTGGTCTGCAAATCAATAGTTGTGCTCGGTATTCCACAACTTCAATGCGGCCTTGCCTTCAGCCCCGGATAGATAGCTGGGACATCCTGCACATACAGAGTGGACACGCACTCGACAAAGCTCTTAGGGTCCAAGAATGTTTCGAACATAGAACAAGGCGTCGCTTATGGGAAACATGCACCAAAATGCAAATGATGCACCGGCAAATGGTAGATACCGTAAATATGCCAATAAGGCCCCCTCCCCGTTGACGCACGAAAGTGTAGGCGCCAGCGCCGTAGAAAACAACTCTTGCCGACCTGGTGGCTTCACTCGCGACTCCTTATTCTCTACCTGCTGTCGCCACCTTGTCGCAGTGGAAAGAAAACCTGTCCGATGACGTTCTCTCTTTGGGAAACTGCCCATGGACGGCATCTCCAAGTTGATAAACTACCGAGCTCGCTGCCGCACGCATTTCTGCGCCGTCGTCGTCGTTGTTCGTTCACACAGCGCGCACCATTCAACCTCCTTCGCTCCGAAATCGTTGCGTTCTGCATCTCTTCAAAGGATACGATACCGTCCCGTCCGCGATCAGGGTTACCAATAGAATCTCATTTTAGTTTCAGTAAAAATTATGCTGCTGGCAGAGTTTCAGTTTCAGTTTCAATTATGGAATATGCGCGAGTTTCGATTCTGTAGCTGAAGTTCAGTTATTGAAGTTATAATGAATTGCTCAGAATCATTCTTGTGGGATGATATTTAGTGGACAAAGCAGCGATTTCTGCACTTGGGATGGCATCCTTGCACACTTGGACCTAAATATGAACAAAACATTTACATACGTAAAAATTCGGCTAGCATTTTATAACAAGCTCCGGTATTAAAAAGTTGAGTTTGTATTCTGACTGACATTGCAAAGAGCCGCGTTCTATCTGCAGAGAGTGCGAGAGTTCATCGCCCGCATGCTCCGCTTCATGAGCCCCGCTTCGCAAGAGGGTATTGCATAGCAATATTGATTTCGCCCGCGATTTGGCTTTTAGAGCAAGAACATCCCTCTTTCAAGCAACGCTTTTCAAAAAGTGACAAAAACTTTTTGGTAAACAATTGACAGAGCACAAAACAGCGCACTACGAGCAATCAAACCGTGTCGCACTTCTGCATGTAGCAAAGAGCGATCTTAGTGTTAAAATATCGAGAACGGCGTATTCTGCGGTGCGTGCTTGCGTTATTGAAAAATCTATTGCTGCCGCATGAAAGAGCACGCCGAGAGCTTTCACCTGACGTGTCGATTGCGGCACTACGACGTAAGACGAGCGAGTTAGAGCCGTTTTGTGCTTTTGCACTTTCGAGTTACTGTAACTCGCGAAATTAAAACTTTTGAGTTTCGACCGATGGGAGAACAAATGATCATTGAGTCGAGAGCTATCCAATAAGCTCGAGATCGTCTCTCTACGACGCAAGTTGAGCGAGTTAGAGCGATTTTAGCGACAAAATCCCGAGAACGGCGTTTTCCGCGGTGCGTGTTTGCGTAATAAAAAAATTGTTGCTGCTGCATGAAAGGACACGTCGAGAGATTTCACCTGACGTGTCGATTGCCGTTCTACGACGTAAGACGAGCGAGTTAGAGCCGTTTTGTGCTTTTACATCTTCGAGTTACTGCAACTCGCGAAGTTCAAACTTTTGAGTTTTGACCAATGGGAGAACAAATGATCAGTGAGTCGGGAGCTATCCAAAACGCTCGAAACCCTCTCTCTACGACGCAAGTTGAGCGCGGTAGGGCGATTTTAGCGTCAAAATGCCGAGAATGGCGTTTTCCGCGGTGCGTGTTCGCGTAATTGAAAAAACTTTTGCACACGCATGAAAGAACACGTCGAGAGCTTTCACCTGACGTGTCGATTGCCGCCCTACGACGTAACACGAGCGAGCTAGTACCGTTTCGCGTTTTGACCTTCGGGTTACTGTAGCGCGCGCAATTCAAACTTTTGAATTTCGAAACCTCTTAGCGGAATGGTCAGTGTGTCGAGACCTATCCGTAGAGCCCAAGATCTCCGCTCTACGACTTTCCAACGCCGAGATCTGAGAGCGTGACGGACGCACACACAAACGCACGCACGTACGCACGTACGTACGCACGCACGCCGAGCTCTCGTATAGTCACGCCCGCCTGAGGGCGGGCGAAAAAATCTGCTGAAATTCCTTGAAATTCGACAGTCAAATAACTGCCACTAAAGTGTGAGTTTCAGCTTCAGTTGTGGAATCCGCGCGAGTTTCGATTCAGTTTCAGTTAACTGATTGTAGCTGAAATTACATTGTTCATGTTTCTATTGGCCACCCTGTAGATGGCGCAGTCGGCGCTTCGGCTTCTGCATCCCGACTTGAAGGTGGCCGTCATCGGCCGACTGTCTCCCAAGGCGAAGCTGCAAAGTAACCTGTGGTGCCGAGCGTTCCGCGGCCTAGAGAGCGCTCGATTGGGCTGGGACAATTGCCCCTACCTGGGCGTCGAGTTGCTAGACGGCAACGCGGTGGCCTTCGAAGTCGGCCCCGACGCTAGGGCGAGCGAAGCCGCCGCCAAAACTGGCCAAGTGGGCGAGGGAGAGGCGTATCGATTTCTACAGTTTCTGACCACTCGAAGCGACCCTCTAACGGTGAAGATTGTCGTGGGTGGGAGAGCCATGGCCTTCCAACAGCTTCTGCAGAACTTCTTGAACTTCCTGGGAAACGTCAAGACTCTGCGGTTGGAGTTCG
>JASAMZ010002919.1:0-19753 GCA_030248115.1 Linhomoeus sp. GSCO2_2
CAAAACCTCTCCATAAACTCAGCGCGATTTAAAAAGCGCACCAATTGCAGTACGTACCCAATAGAAATCTTCGCTTAGAATCGCACGGCATCCGAAAACTTTGCCACATGCAGGGCTTCTCTAAGGAAACGGCAATCAAGGCCCTGGGTGGAAAACTCTTTCACGTGACGTAACCACAATCACAAGTTGTGACTAATTTCTCCATCTTGCATTTTGGCGACAGTCTATTTTCTGAACCGGTGAACCTGATGTTCACATTCCGCGTTTTCTTCTACAACCCGTATTCACCACTACACCTGCTATACAAACAGGCTGTCCCATTCGCCACCTCTCGTCGCTACGTAGGGGGTGATTAACAACGTCCCTGCAAGTTCAACGAAAATCTTAAACGTGTTGCCGGCACTTGGCGTACACTACGCCTTGTCGACGATTTGCAGCCATGGAAAAGTGGGACCAAAATTTCCGAGCGTACTATTTCGTTTGGCGCACTAGAATTACTCCGGGGACAACAGCGCCGGGCGGCGTAGGGTATTTATGAGCACTCTACGTAACGTAAGCGTTCGGAAGGGTTTTGAGTTTGTTTTGAGCAATTCCCCAATTACCATTCGAGAAATTGATTCTAGTGAAATTTTAGACACAACCACGATGGAAGGTCCTAACTTCCTCGATGTCTCAGACATTCCAGAGACAGCCGACGAAGGAGCCATTTCGAGAAATTTCACCATCCGGCAGGGGTCGCCAGTGACGGAAGCGTCAATCAATGACGGAGCGGCATCGATCGACGACGAGGAGCGGCCCAACTCCGCGCCTGCGACTGCAGTGCCCCCTGTCAAACGCGGCAAGAAACGTCGTCAGAGGCCGAAGCAGAAGAGACGACGCTGGAAGCCATACTACAAGCTCTCGGCGGAGGAGTTACTGGCCAAGGACAAGCGCGAGCAAGAACGAGCCGAGAAGTACAGGGAGAAACGGTTGGTTTGGTACCATACCGAAAGAAAGTCGGTTGATTTGCTCTAAAGCTAGATTTGACTAGTAGCACATACCGTACATGTGTGCACACTGTTACCGGTAAACCACTTCGCCGCAGGTTCAAGCACGGCCAGCCCATGGCGCCCTACAACACCACGCAGTACCTCGTAGACGACTGGGAGGCTCGCAACCAGAAGCAAGACGGCCAAGAGCAAGAAGAAGCGGCCGGTCGTCGACGTAGTGGCACAGGCCGCGCTCGCCACCGATCCGTCAGCGGTTCCTACGGCGACTCCGAGGAGGCCGGCTCCACCACAGGCAGCAGCTCTTCCATGGCCGGCTGGGACGCCGAGCCCAGCGACGGCGGAGAGGGAGGCGGCGGCGGCGAAGGCGGCTCCACCTCCGGAGCAGGGCCCGACTTCGATCCGGTCGACTTCGAGGCCGAGTACGAGTTGGCGACGACGGAGCGACTAGAGGCCCTTCCCAAAGACCAGTTGATCCGCGAGTACCTCGGACTGGAGCGCGACTTGAACGAGGAGAGGAGCGAGTCGGGTCGACTGCGCGAGAACGTCCACCGACTGGAGAAGGAGCGCCAAGAGCTGCTGTTGCTCGCCGCCGGCGCCACCACTCGCCCCTCGGTGGTCAGCGTCCAGTCGGCTGTCCAGCTGGACGTCAGTGGCGGCAAGGAAGCCAACGACTGATTGAAGGAAGTTGCGCCGCTCGTACATATGTACAACACATTGCCGTCGTCGCGATACGGGCCTTTCATGTACCATCCGTTGCACCGAAGTGTGTATGTAGTTCCAAAGTTCGCTATGTGGGTGGCGTTAGTGTTCTGTAAGGCTGGGGATTCCCTTACCAGAGTAGTCGGGCAGGCAAGCTTTCGTTCCGTGTCTTTGCCAATACCGCTGTATCCATTGCTTCGACTGCTGGTGGTACATACGTATAGAGCCAAGGTACGGTAAGTGCAGTGTTCCTCTTCATTTCGTCACAGTCACTACTACACTAGGTATGTCTAGTAGTACTAGTGTCGGTGGACAGTGATCACACGAAAATTAAATTTCGCTTTGGAAAGAGATGGAAGCTGCTGCTCTACTAGCGTTTGACAGTTGCTGATCCGTCCAAGCCTCAGTTTTGTGTCGACGTGCTACCGTACGAGTTCCGGTTCTGTGTGGCGTGGGATGTGTCCGACGGAGAACGAATGTACTCTTGGGTTCTTTGAAGTTCGTGTGTTTCCTTGCTGGTCGTTGGTACTTCGACCGCTCGGCGCTCAATTTTGAGAAAGTTTTGATTTGCTGTGATGCAAAACGGTTGATTTTCGTGCCTCTGTGCAAGTTCGCCAAGTCGTCTGGGTTCCGACGGGCGGTGGAAGTGGCGGAAGATGATGAAGCGCGTTGGTTGCTGCGTTCTTCGTAGCGGCCGGCCGCTGCTCTTCTGCGCCAGTCCCGACTGCTCCATCGCGTCGCCCTCCAGGAGCGGAGCAAACTTTCGGACACTTCCTGAGTCTGCCAAGAACAGATCACTCTATACGACGAATGGATTTGGTCGCAGCAGCACAGCTGGGAAGCCGCACGTGGTGCTTGGAACTACAGCCAGGACGTTGCACTTGTCTGCTAGTCAGTCGGCTGCGAGGAGCTACTATGACATCCTCGGAGTGCCCAAGAATGCTTCGCAGAAAGAGATCAAGAAGGCCTATTACCAGGTTGGCTTACAATAGAGACTACTGTAGTCACACAGCAGAAACGATTGGCGAGATGACTGCTAGGGCCGTGAAAGTTACCGTACTGTGATGCTCGCAAGGGTAAGGCACCTTGTCTCGTACTCGGCATTCCAGAAGTGTACGTGCAGGATCAACGAACGTAAACCCTTAATTACATGTACATGAATTACACTAATTAGTTGTCAACTAGTAATTCGAAGTAGAACCAGAAGCCGATCGAAAGGAAGAAGACGACGAAGACAATGGTGCTCGCCAAGTACCAGCGCTACGACAAGATGACGGCGGAGGAGATGAGGGAGCTGGCGCAGGCGCAGGAGAGCGGGCCGGAGGGCAGCAGCCTGATGCCGCTCAAGCTGCTGGTGACCGTCGACGCTGAAGAAGGCCAAGAGAGCTGGGACGCGGCCAGGGTCGAAGGCTGGATTGACTTTGTCGGCATGGCCGTCGACCTGGAGCTCGGCCGACGCCGCCGCCGCCGCCCCGAGCAGCAGCCGCAGCAGTCGTCGTCGGCCGCCGTCGGCGCCGAGCAGTCGTCGTTGGCGAAGGAAGTGCAGGAGCAGCAGCGGGCGCCGCCGCCGACGCCGCCAGAGAGGATGGTGGAAGAGGTCTACCTGGACAAGTCGATGCGCGCCGCCGACACCGGCTACCTCGATCAGGTGAAGCAGCAGCCGGCCCTCCGCTGCCCCAGCTTCTACGCGATGGACGAGCTGGTCGACGACTACCGACTCGAGGACAAGGACGGCTACCGCTCGGCCGCCAAACACGGCGTCGTCTCCGTCCCCAAGTTGAAGAGAATGAAGATGCTGTGATTCGGTGATCTCCCTCCCAGTGATCGACTCGGACCGCAGATCGGCTCGCTTTCAACCGTTCGTCGCTGCAGCGCCCTTGTCGGCTGCTCGCTTCCACAGACGAAAGACGTTGAGATGGGAGAGGTCGAGTGGCGAACCATACCCAAGGATAATCGAATGTAATCACTACGACGAGTTGCACGGCCTCGCCGTTGTGCACGCACACAGATCACAGCCATCTCATTTGGTCAGACAGCAATGAAACATTTGTTTTGGCTGGCTAGGAAGCGGTTACGGTAGCTAGTAGTTATCCGAAGTGAACTGAGTGTGTTATTTCGTATAGTACTCCCTTTGTTTGTAGTTGGCCAAGAAGTATCACCCCGACGTCAACAAGAACGAGCCGTCAGCGTCGAAGAAATTCCAGGAGGTGTCAGAGGCCTATGAGGTAAAGTCTGGCTGATGAACTGCTTACTGGTCGCCGTGCAAATATGGCTTGCTTTGGCTTTCTGAGCCACTTGGTAGACTGCTCCTACGAAGGTTATATGGTAGCACCTTGACGTGAAGTTCGTCGTTGTATCAAGTCAATTTACTCGTACAGGTGCTGAGCGATGAAACGAAGCGCGGTCAGTACGATCAGTTCGGCACGGCCGATTTCGGCGCCGGGACGGGCGGCCACCCGGGCGCTGGAGCCTACTACGAGCGTGGCGCCGGTGGAGCGGCGGCTCCGGGCGCCGGCTACCACCACATCGACCCCGAGGAGCTCTTCCGCAGGATATTCGGCGACTTCCGCAACGTCAGAGGGCGCTCCTTCGACGAGTTCGACTTCGCAGACGCCTTCGGCGCAGGCGGCGACTCCAGATTCGGAAGCAGCCGGCAGGTGCTGCGCTGCAGTGTTATGGAGAAACAGTAAAGCCAAACAGTAAAGTAACAGAAACAGTAACAGTACTCTACAAGCCCTCCCCATCTAACAAACCCCAACCTCCTAGAGTCGTTCCAATAGTACCCAACGCAATATACTACCTACATGTGTACGGTAAGGCTAACTTTTTCAGTATGCATGTATACTGTGCCATAGTGGTACTACCAAAATTACTACGTGCAGTAGTAGTACACGGTGTGTTAAGAGCATAGGTGCGATCCAGAATTGGGCCAGGGGGGGGGGTCTTTGGGATGGGGGGGGGGGGGGTCTCCGAATCAGGAATCCGTTTCCTGATCGGCTCAAAATGGGGGGGGGGGGGGGAGACAAATGTATCAAAAAAAGTGCCAAAAATTAGCTATTTTTGCTCTATTTTGATGCGAAATTCATAGAAAATGGCCAAAACTACGCAAAAATAGCGCCGCAGGCGAAAATTTTGACCAATTTTGGATTGATTTTGGGAAAATTTCCTTAATTTTTCTGGCTTCCTCTGGGTGGGGGGGGGGGGGGGGGGGGGGGGGGGGGGGGGGGGGCCGGCGAAAATTTCTAGGGGGGGGGGGGGGGTATCCGGAATTCCCGTCCGGATGGCCAAGGCTAGGGGGGGGGGGGGGGGGACCCCCCCCCCCCCCCAATCGCACCTATGCATAGGAGTGCAAAGGGGGTGTATACTGTGCCATTGATATATTTTCTACGTTTGTTGACTGGAAGATCTGTTGAACTAATTTACCCCTTTCAACAGTACCCCATCCTAGATGGAGGCTGGATAAGTAAGCCCCCGGGGCTTATTAGACTTTTTGCGGTATGGGGTAGTAGTAGTAGCAGTAGTAGCAGGTTGCAACGTCGCTCTTTCTCACTCCCTCAGGAGACGATCAGTCTGACCTTCGAGGAGGCGGCGCGGGGCGTGAACAAGCAGTGCAGCTTCTCCGTCGTCGACGACTGCGAGGCCTGCCACGGACGCAAAGTGCGCGACGGCTACGGGCTGCAGAAGTGCCCCTACTGCCACGGCTCGGGGATGGAGACCTTCACGCAGGTGCTTCCGAGGGGAAGAAGCGAGTAGATGAGATATCCATGGTGTTAGATTGAGATACTGTATCCATTCAGGGTCCCTTCGTGATGCGTC
This sequence comes from Linhomoeus sp. GSCO2_2, assembly GCA_030248115.1. Taxonomy (NCBI): domain Eukaryota; kingdom Metazoa; phylum Nematoda; class Chromadorea; order Monhysterida; family Linhomoeidae; genus Linhomoeus; species Linhomoeus sp. GSCO2_2. Next base: position 5,505 of record JASAMZ010002919.1, read on the forward strand.
AGACGTGCCGGCGCTGCATGGGCACGGGCCAGTACAACCCCCACCCGTGTCCGGCCTGCGAGGGCAGCGGTCGGACGGCGCAGCGGCGCACGGTCACCGTACCCGTGCCGGCCGGCGTGGAAGACGGTCAGACGGTCAAGGTGGCCGTCGGCAAGCACGAGCTCTTTGTCACCTTCAAGGTTGAGACTGCAGCATTGATAAGAACATTGCTATCGTGCACAATCAACCCAATGGGGCGCGCGACGGCGCACACGAATGAATGGCCTTCCTTCTTTAGGTGGCGAAGAGTCGCGACTTCCGACGCGAAGGCAGCGACGTCGAGTCGGACGTGGAGGTGTCCGTGGCGCAGGCGCTGCTCGGCGGCTCCGTCAAGATGAAGGGCGTCTACGAGGACGTCTACCTGCAGGTGGCTATGAAGCTGCCACTTTCTGTGTACTTCTTGTATCGACTGGTTATGTGCTTCCAGATTCCGCCGGGTACGTCGTCGCACACTCGCCTACGGCTCACAGGCAAGGGGCTCAAGAAGATGCACAGTCACGGCTACGGCGATCACTACATCTACATCAAGATCCGAGTGCCAAAGTGGGCGCTCAGACGCGTGCTACCAAATTACTATACAGTTCGCTTATGGTTGCATTGCAGGTCGCTCAGTAAGGATCAGAAGGCGCTGCTCCAGGCCTACGCCGAACTGGAAACGGACTCCGTGGGCTCAGTGCGCGGCGTCAACTCGACAGCTTCCGGTCAGCTGGCGTTATATACACTTCGCGCAAACTTGAGACGCGAATATCGGCTGCAGTGCGCAGTTAGGAAGACTGTCGGTTCGTCTTCGGCGTGTCCGAGTGGCGGCTGTTCACACATTCCAGGTAGAGAAGCGGACGCGAGCGCCGCAGCCGAAGACGAACCGATCGAGCCGCGTGAAGAGCCCGGCGTACTGGCGCGTCTCAAGCGACTGATCATGGGCTGATTGTTAGAAGTGCGTGCAGTTTCCTTGTTGCAAGTTAGATTCCACTTTGCAACTAACTACCTAACGTATTACAGGTGACAAGTTGGCTATCGGGGAAGGCGCGGGCGCGGTGAGAAGAGTTAGGTCGGCGCTTGGTGACGACGCAGAAGCGGAGCCAGAAGCGACCGGCGGCCGTGGTCGAGAGAGCGTATAGAGAGAGAAGGGCGGCGTCTTCGCTTCCCAATAGCCATAGTTGTTGTGTTTTCCTATTGTATCAGTGGGAATAGCGCCACAATAAATCCCAGTGATCGCTATGTTGTCCAAGCGCAACGCAGAAAGATTGCAACGGGCCGCATTACGGGTTCATTCAGAGCACAATGCCGCACCGCGGGTGGAAACAAACGAGAGGGCACGCAGCAGTCAATCACACGGCGCTCGCACACGCAAACAATTACAGGATCGAACGCTTACCACCACACGCCGGGACATTCAATTGAAGAACGTTCGCACATGAAAGCCAGTGGGGGACTGAATGAACGCACTGTGTGCAGGAGGGGTACCATACTCCGACTGCTGCTTCACAGTAACTGACTGCCGCTGTCGACAAGCTCGGTCGTTGTCACGCAGATTGTATGCGAGAGCGTTGCTTTGCTTTGTTGGCCGTAATGCCGCTAGTCTGGCACGTTTATCGGCGCTCGGGGCGGAAACTCGATCAGCAGCACCTGAAACGGACCTGCGTCAGTTGATTGGTTGATTGTGATGGCTGTACAGTATCCCAGCGACTCACGTATTCTCTCATATTGCTCGTATCCAACCTTCGCCTCGCCAGGCGCCAGTGCATCCCGAGCTAAAGGGAATCGGAGGCAGTACAATACACCGCATGCGTGGGTACATCTACTGGCGATTACTATACCCACCTTGTTGTAAAGATGGGTGTTCTCCCACTCGAGCGTCTTCTGCAGCGCCATGATGGTCTGAAGCAGCACCAGCGGATGCGCTGCGCCTTCACAGATGCACGAGCGCAACAAGCCTTCTTCTCTCACTCACCCGCTTGCCCAGGCAGACGACGGGCCAGAGGGAGCAGCCCAGGGTGCAGCAGCAGAAGAGGCAGCCGCAAAAGAGCCAGCGGAAGTTGACGGGCATCGTCTTGGCCAGAACGCCGTTGATCCGACCGATCGTCTCGCGGAACTCCTCCGGCGCCAGCTTGCCGTTCAGCTGCGCCGGAAAGGAGCGCTCGAAGCGACTGTTCAGGCCGAAGCTGAACAGAGAAGCAACCGCCTTTGCATATTCGACGCAACTAGTATTATAGAGGGGAAGGAAGTAGGCATTAGGCACACGCACACTGTGAGATTGCCAGTGCCCCGGATGCAAATCGGTTCCCTAATCGGAGCTGCAGGGTCGGCGTCGCCGCCGGAGCTCGCGACATTTTCCTCGACCAAATGGGAGGCGGCGTCCGTTTCCGACTCGATCCGGTCGAAGTCGTCCACCGGCTGCTGCTGAGACGACGACGAAGGCGCCGCCATCAAGACGGTCGAGTTCTCCAGTGGGATCAAACCTTTGTTCGGCGCGACCACTCACTCGGCGGAAAGCTATCAGCTGCCTGCATGCCTAGCCTACTACTGCGCTAAGAGTGCACCACATCACACGGGGCAACAATGGACGTTGTGCATTTACCAGAACGCTTCCGTAGTCAGGTATTCATAAAGGACTACAATCTCAATTCTCTAATTGCTTGACATTTCCAAACTTGTAGAAGTGTACGTCAAATAAACAACGGAAATTAGACTTCCGTCGAATTCATGCAGGATAAGGCAGCCTTCCGCCTACAGTAACCGACGGCTGCGCCGCCGGCCCTTCCGGCGGAAGCACAGTTTTACCTACGTTACGTTCCAAAATTCATGGACCAGTATCCAAGAGACCAAAATAGCCCTCAACACAGTGAAGCAATGCCAAGGGTTTGCAATGCCAAGGGTTTATTGCGCTCAACACCACGAATCGGAGAATACAGGTGCAGTGCAGACACGCGACGACGACAGCACTACGACAATAGAACGCGAACGACAAACGCGGAAAAACGGTAAATACAGACAGAGCGAAGTCACACAAAACTTCGCCAAAATCCGCCGTAGGCCACAGCAGGCAGCTGGCAACCGATGAAGCTCCAGGCGGGAAGCTGAAAGCTGAAAAAGCACGAGAGAATCGCCTAAAAACCCGCCAGTTTACAACTACACCGAATAGTCAACCAAAGGTGCAACATTCTATGGTACATATGGACAAAAATCTCCGAAAAAGCGCCAACGACAGCGCCAAGAAACACTTCGGCCTCGAAACATACCGTACCCGCGTCAACGTGGAAGGAAAGAGGCAAAACGGCAACAACAAGACGTCACACGTCAACCAAACGCGCACTCCGATATTGCGCACTCTCCAAAACGACAGTCAGATCCAAAGGACGACCGTCCGAACCAAAAGAAATAAGAACGTCGACGAAACTGGAGGCACAAAAGAATGACAAGCCGAAAGTGCTGCAAAGGACAACAGCTGGAACACCAAAATTGCGGTTCGAATCGCACCTGACAAACTGTAAAACCCAAACCTTCGGAGCTTCGAAGAACAAAGAAGCGGAAGTAGAACACCGAATAGTCTAGCTTTGTCCCCACGCGACCCATCACAAAACATTGAATCAATCCCTCGCACGTCATTATCATGAGGAACCGAAACGCCCGCCATGTGCGCGCTGAGCGCCAACTCCTTAACCGAATCTGGGAGGGTTGGATACCGTATCCCACAAGTACCGTATCCCTTGTGAAGGGCGGCTCGACGGCTTGGAGAGCGCCACCAACTCCAAAGCTGCTCCCAGCCAAGGCGCTGCAAAACCAGGCAACGTAAACAAGAGAGGGGTGGGCCAGGGCGGGGAAATCTCCGATTTTACGTGAGCAAACCCTAGAATGACGAGATTCTTCCGAACGAACCGCCCAAGAGAACACTCCGTTCCCAAACGCTGACAGCGTACTGTAGACACGAATTTTGAACTACACTCCGGCAAAACTCAACTTCCGCCTACAGTAACCGACGGCTGCGCCGCCGGCCCTTCCGGCGGAAGCACAGTTTTACCTACGTTACGTTCCAAAATTCATGGACCAGTATCCAAGAGACCAAAATAGCCCTCAACACAGTGAAGCAATGCCAAGGGTTTATTAGAATAAGCAAAGGCCGGAGGGCAACGTTGCCTCTCCTGCCTCCAAATACTGGAACAATAACGGGACAGCGACGAACGCTTTCCAACTAATTCCCCATTGTCAACTGCTAAGATCAAAGAAAGGGGGACGCACGCCAACAACCTCAGAATCCACCACGCTGCTCGCTGCGCGCCCCAGTAACTCTGCGAGTCTCACCAAAACTGTCTCTATGACACACAAATTAACCCAGGGCCCCGAGGAACATCGGCTCAGCCCACACCTGCAAGTGAGGTCAAAGACCCTCTCTCATAGCACGGCCGCTACGCTAGTGCTATCATGACAGACATACTGTAGACAACGCAAAACACGAGATCCCCTATAAAGCAGCGGCGCCCATACGTCCTGCGCCCGAACGGCGGCGTCCAATAAGACTGCGCCCAATCGACAGCGCCCAACTGGTAGGGCTCAATCCACAGCGCATGACAGCAGCGCCCAATCGGCGGCGCCCAATCGGCGACGCTCAAACTGCAGCGCCCAACCGGCGCCAAACGGCGGCGCAAAAACGGCTGCGCCCAAATGGCGGCGACCAGACGGCTGCGCCCGAACGGCTGCGCCCAAACGGCTGCCCCCAAACGGCTGCGCCCAAACGGCGGCGACCAAACGGCTGCGCCCATACGGCGGCGCCCAAACGGTGGCACACAAACGGCTGCGCCAAAACGACGACGCCCATACGGGGGCGACCAAACGGTGGCGCCCATTCAACAGCGCCTGACAGACAGCGTCCAATCGGCAGCGCCCAATTGAGGGCGTCCAAACGGCAGTGCCCAAACGGCAGCGCCAAATCGATGGCGACCAAACGGCGGCGCACGGCTGCGCCCAAACGGCGGCGCCCAAAAGTACAATCCGATAGACTACTCGGTTTCCCATCAACTCGCAGTCAGAAAGAAGCCCTGAGGGAAAACATAACGTCGCAAACATAATGTCGCACCACCCTTCAAGGGTACTTCACTGAGCCCGTTCCCAACAGGAATAATCTAAGACGAAAAGACCTTAGAGCGATCAAAATCGACCAAAATTGAACTGCGCCGGCTGCTGAACCAAGAAGGCTTCACTATCAAACTGCGCCGAAAACCGGCCTAATAGACATCTCACATGCGACTGGAGGGCTTCCAACAAGAAGCTCCTTCATCATCTGACAACCGAGAGACTCTCTGCAGTCAAACAGTGGCGCACCTCTTACGATCCAGACGCCATCTTAGCAATGCCCAATTACCAACACAAAAGCATGGACAACAGCTTACCAACGGCTTGCAACCGCTCTCGATCCAATGGCCGACGGCCTAATCTCTGACAGAGCCTCGACCATTGTCTCTACAAACCAAAACCTTGTCCGACCACACGGTACGGTACAGAAGCCTCGACTACAGCAACACAAAATCGTCCAGAATCACACGCCTGGACGACAGATTACAAGCAGCTTACAGCCGCACACTGGCCAACGGCCTCATAATAGCCCTGACAGGGCAGCCCCGACTGGGCCTCCACCGTGGACGCGACGCGCCTGGTGGGCATCACAAACACAAAATTCTCCAATCCACAATGAATACCCAACCAATCTAAACACGGCACCGGAGACAACGCGCACTTCTCCGGTGCAAAAGACCCAAGTCCAACGAGATCTCTTCCAAGACGGCTGCCGCCTCCTCCTTCAGGTCGACGAACAAGAAGCGTTGTCTGGGAGCAGAGACACCCCCTTGTCCTTGCCTTCGCGAGCGACGCACCAATGGGCGACGCACCAATGGGCGACGCAACACGGTATGCAAAAAAGACGCTGAAGCCAAACCAAAGGCCGCACCTTGATTGCCAAGACTGAGGGCGATCGCCCAAATCCCCGGACTCAGGATGAGACTTTTTCAATGACACCAGGGGGGGGGGCCGAAACGCAGCAGAAGGGCGAAAATATGATGGGCGCCACTTAATTCGACGCGCTGTTTCTCGCGCGTACCTGCACCGATCTTGACAAAATTTTGCACACTTATACACTAATATGTTTGCTTTCGAACCCTGTATAGACAACCAGTCTCAATGTCGCAATCGGCAGAGAAATCGGGCGAAGTTTGAAATTGGCGCCATTTTCGCCGATTTTCGCTCCGTCAAACTTTATTTTCTAGCTCACGCTAGAGAATAGATAAAATTTTTCTGATGACATACTTCCGATGCGGAATTATGTCCTCTTTCGAATGCAAGTGGTTCCAGCCCGATCGGCAAGCACGCGGGAGTTCCACCAAAAACGTGGCCGCGGTCGGAATTTTCGAAATTTCCGAAATTGTGAATTTTTGGTTTTTTGCCCGTAACTCCTTGTCCGTTGGACTTTCTCGCGAGTGGGGAGTGCAAACGAATGCTCTCGACAAGACGAATCGAATGGTCTGAACCGACCCGATCGGATCACCCTGTAATTTGTTGTGGCCCAAAAAGCTGTCTAGCCCGCTGTGGCGAGTTTTGAACCAGGCACGTCGTCCGGGGGACGCAGTATACTCCACAAATTTGAACTCCTAAGCACGGTGACTCCTATGCTGTGGCCTCCTACACTCCCAATCGGAAACTAATGCCATTCGTGATCTACATCCCAGAATACCCCAGAATCAACATACAACACCCCTAACTTCCTACGGACTCGCAGAAACGAAATTCTGCAGTTGGGGTACGGTAGCATGCGATTTCGCCGTAGGTACGTTCAAACATCATCTAAGCGCTAAACGAATGCCAAATTCGTAATCAGCGCCCCCGAAAACCTCGAAATCAAGTATAATATTGCCAAAGTCGACCCGACACCCAACATTCAAATGGACGCGGCAGGGTTACTGTAGCTCTGAAAACTTTTCAAAAACACTTTTCTGGACCAGATTTCAACGTAGAATCGTTTAGAACCACATTTGGAACGATCCCGCAACGCATTCGGGCGCTACAGACGTCGAAACGCGAAAAGCGCAATTTTTGACCCCGGAGTCAAAAAAGTTCCACCAAGATAACTTTTTTGTGTCTCAACCGATTTTCTCCGTTCATGGCTCATTCGATAGAGGACATCTGGGAAGGAGCACCAAAAGCGGTCTCGCGGCTTTAGCTGCTACCTATCGCGCACAGCAAACCGTCAAAGTCGGAAAATAGCGAAAAATCGCGAATTTTTCAAATTTGGCGCCAAAATGGGTCCCGCAGCGATCCAATTCTTTTTTTCCGTGTTCGGCACTATCGAGTACTACAACATATCAAAAGATAGTATATACCATTATATGCAACTTTTTCGAGTTCTACCTTGTACTATGCCGTTTTCAGTACTTTGAAAATTTAAATTTTTGAATTTCCCGCCAACGGGGTCCCGCAGCGTGACCCCATATGTCGTGCAGGTTGGCCACCCACTAGGCCTATCCAACGCAAAAGACCGTTTGGAAATCGGCCGCTTCACGCGCGAACGCCGTTGACTCAAAGTTTCTGCTTTCGCGCACAAACGCTATATACTCCACACTTTTTTGTGGAGTATAAAAATTGTGCCCAAAAATTGTTTGGAAGCGAAATTCAAAATTCTGGCCGTACAGTTTTTGTAGGCACCCTTAGTGTTACATCGTTATGTAAAAAAATCTGGGCCAGCTCTTAAGCTGTAGGAGGGCCCGGGGCTTAAGTGGTGAAAAATGCTCGGTGTGGATCGGCTTCTGTGCACAATTTTCTGCTTCGACCTGTACCGTTTTTCTCGCCTTGAGCATGATATAGTCCATCCAAACTTAATCGATACCCCAGTCTCGCTGTCCTTCCGAGATATGCCCTCCAAAGTTAACCACTTTTGCGCCAAATTCGCGTGATCAAATTCGGGTTTGCAGCCACTGTGTTGTCTTTCGCCGAATAGCCAGTTTTCTCTTCGATTCAGTTGGTATTTCTCCCCAACATCTCGCATAGGTTTTGGCCAAATGTAATTTTTTGACATATTGTCAAAATTTCATGCACATTTTCCGAAAATAATTTTTTTCGAGACTTTATCGGAAAAGTACCCCTCCCGACGCAGTTTTGAGCGCTGATTCGAATGGTGAAAACCACCACGATACGTTCAACGGCGCGCGGATATAGGCCTTCAAAGTTGGCTGCTCTTAAAGAATGTTGCCTAAGGTTCATCACAACTTTGAAGGCCTATATCTCCGCGCCGTTGAACGTATCGTGGTGCGGTTTTCACCATTCGATCAGCGCTCAAACTGCGTCGGGGTACCTTTCCGATAAAGTCTCGAAAAAAATTATTTTTCGGAAAATGTGCATGAAATTTTGACAATATGTCAAAAAATTACATTTGGCCAAAACCTATGCGCAGATGTTTGGGGATGAAATACCAACTGAATCGAAGAGAAAACTGGCCTCTATTCGGCGAAATGACAACACAGGGCTGCAAACCCGAATTTGATCACGCGAATTTGGCGCAAAAAGTGGTTAACTTTGGAGGGTCATATCTCGGAAGCCGCACCAGCTAGAGACTGGCGGTAACCTGCATTCGATTAAGTTTGGATGGTACTATATCATGCTCAAAGGCGAGAAAAATCCGGTACAGGTCGAAGCAGAAAATTGTGCACAGAAGCTCCGACTTCCACACCGAGCATTTTTCACCACTTAAGCCCCGGGCCCTCCTACAGCTTAAGAGCTGGCCCAGATTTTTTTACATAACGATGTAACACTAAGGGTGCCTACAAAAACTGTACGGCCAGAATTTTGAATTTCGCTTCCAAACAATTTTTGGGCACAATTTTTCAAAACTCGCCACAGCGGGCTAGACAGCTTTTTGGGCCACAACAAATTACAGGGTGATCCGATCGGTCGTTCAGCCACCATTCGATTCGTCTTGTCGAGAGCATTCGTTTGCACTCCCCACTCGTCGAGAAAGTCCAACGGACAAGGAGTTACGGGCAAAAAACCAAAAATTCACAATTTCGGAAATTTCGAAAATTCCGACCCGCGGCCACGTTTTTGGTGGCAACTCCCGCGTGCTTGCACCGATCGGGCTGGAACCACTTGCATTCGAAAGAGGACATAATTCCGCATCGGAAGTATGTCATCAGAAAAATTTTATCTCTTCTCTAGCGTGAGCTAGAAAATAAAGTTTGACGGAGCGAAAATCGGCGAAAATGGCGCCAATTTCAAACTTCGCCCGATTTCTCTGCCGATTGCGACATTGAGACTGGTTGTCTATACAGGGTTCGAAAGCAAACATATTAGTGTATAAGTGTGCAAAATTTTGTCAAGATCGGTGCAGGTACGCGCGAGAAACAGCGCGTCGAATTAAGTGGCGCCCATCATATTTTCGCCCTTCTGCTGCGTTTCGGCCCCCCCCTGAATGACACCAAGCAAGTTCCACGCGGTGATAACTGATAATCATCTCAAAAATATAGCTTGCCCATGAAGACAATTTAGGCACAAGATCCAGACAACCCTCCAAAGTACCAAGTGAACCCCAGGAGCGGACAGAAAGGCGTTCAACTCTGACAAATCCCATATCGACCTTGGATACCTACTTGCGATCAATCAACTCGGACAAGTGAAAGTCCATTATCAGCCTGAACCTGCGCGGCTGTACGGCGACGGAAAGAGGGCTAATTACCAACGGTCTATCATTCTTGAGCCTACAAATTAACAGACAAATCCATTGAAGGTAAACCCAGCTTGAAACAGCAACAAATACCCCTCCTCTATCATATTCACGACATATTGACCCTTAGCTCAGAATCCACCAGAGAACAACTTTCCCAAAACGGTAGGTGCTCTCTTAGCCACAACCGCATCATCCATCCACGGTTCCACCTGCCTTTCGCCTCTGCAAAAGTCCACGAATGGACAGACGAGTTCGGCGGCCGGCGGGCTCCTCCCTAGCTGCCCCAAACCGGATCTGCTGTTCGGCCTTGGCGCCGACTGCCCTGCGGTGGGCGCCTGTCTGGCGAACTTCCAGGGGACACTCCTGCCGCGTGTGGCCACAGACGCTGTAGATGTAGCGCTTAGAGGAAATGGCGACCCGGCCAGCCTACGAACTCGCCGCCCTGCCGCTGGAAGACGTGCCTGCAATTAACAAAGGCATTCTTTACATGCCTTCCAAAGCCAGAAACGGCAAAACCCACAAAATTCTCGGACAGAAACTCAGAAAAGCCTAATCAACGCTTGAAAAACGTCGTCCCACTGCAGGCCTAGACGGCCTTCTGCATCTGCATGCGTCGGAAGGCCAAGTCAGACAACCCGGGCACTTCCACGCGCACAGCAGGCCATAGTGAGCGCAACCGCGCCGCGACGAGCGTTCCACTTCAACCGAGCGTTGAGTCACTCTTAGCCGTCCGCGTCTCCAGACTGCGCCTTCGCCACTTCTTCTCTCTCGCTAGCTTCCTCGAACCCTCATCCTGTGTGAGGTTCTGCTATTCTAGCCAAGTTCCGAATTCTTTCTATTCCTTCAACGAGATCTATTCAGTCTCGGAAATCTCCGATTTTACGTGAGCAAACCCTAGAATTTCCTAGAATTGAGCAAAGTCGTCCACCGGCTGCTGCTGAGACGACGACGAAGGCGCCGCCATCAAGACGGTCGAGTTCTCCAGTGGGATCAAACCTTTGTTCGGCGCGACCACTCACTCGGCGGAAAGCTATCAGCTGCCTGCATGGTCGCCATTTCCTCTAAGCGCTACATCTACAGCGTCTGATGGCCACACGCGGCAGAAGAGTGTCCCCTGGAAGTTCGCCACGACTGCACAGGGGCCCATCCGCAGGGCAGAAGGCGCCAAGGCCGAACAGCAGATCCGGTTTATGAAGAGCCCTTCGAACTCGTCTGTCCATTCGTGGACTTTTGCAGAAGCGAAAGGCAGGTGGAACCGTGGATGGATGATGCGGTTGTGGCTAAGACAGCACATACCGTTTTGGGAAATATGTTCCTCTGGTGGATTCTGAGCTAAGGGTCAATATGTCGCTGAATATCATGGAGAAGGGGTATTTGTTGCTGTTTCAAGCACCAATGGATTTGGTCAATTTGTACTCAAGAATGATAGACCATTGGTAATTAGCCCTCTTCCCCCCCCGCAGTAAGCGTCGCCCAAGGTCAATATGGGATTTGTCAGAGTTGAACGACTTTCTGTCCGCTCCTGGGGTTCACTTGGTACTTTGGAGGGTTGTCTGGATCTTGTGCCTAAAATGTCTTCATGGGCAAGCTATATTTTTGAAATGATTATCAGTTATCACCGCGTGGAACTTGCTTGGTGTCATTGTATAAGTCTCATCCTGAGTCCGGGGATTTGGGCGATCGCCCTCAGTCTTGGCAATCAAGGTGCGGCCTTTGGTTTGGCTTCAGAGTCTTTTTTGCATACCGTATTGCGTCGCCCATTGGTGCGTCACTCGAGAAGGCAAGGACAGGAGAGTGTCTCTGCACCCAGACGACGCTTCTTGTTCGTCGGCCTGAAGGAGGAGGCGGCAGCCGTCTTGGAAGAGATCTCGTTGGACTTGGGTCTTTTGCACCGGAGAAGGGGGGGGTGTCGCCGGTGGCGTGGTTAGAATAGTTGTGTGTTGATGATTGAGAGTAGAAAATTTTGTGTGTGGGGCGCGCCCGGCGCGCGGCGCGGGCGGGGGGGGGGCGCGGGGGGGCGGCCTGGGAGGGGAAACAAGAAGGCGGTGGGCGGGGGTGGGGGGCAAGCCTCGTATAACCCCCGGGCCAATGGGTCGGATCCGGACCATTTGCCCCCTGTTGCTGTAGTCGAGGCTTCTGTTCTGTACCATACCGTGTGGTCGGACAAGGTTTTGGTTTGTAGAGGCAATGGTCGAGGCTCTGTCAGAGATTAGGCCGTCGGCCATTGGATCGGGAGCGGTGGCAAGCCGTTGGTAAGCTGTTGCCCATGCTTTTGTGTTGGTAATTGGGTATTGCTGAGATGGCGTCTGGATCGTAAGAGGTGCGCCACTGTTTGACTGCAGAGAGTCTCTCTCTCGGTTGTCAGATGATGAAGGAGCTTCTTGTTGGAAGGCCTCCAGTCGCATGTGAGATGTCTATTAGGCCGGTTTTCGGCGCAGTTTGATAGTGATGTCTTCTTGGTTCAGCAGCCGGCGCAGTTCAATTTTGGTCGATTTTGATCGCTCTAAGGTCTTTTCGTCTTAGATTATTCCTGTTGGGAACGGGCTCAGTGAAGTACCCTTGAAGGGTGGTGCGACATTATGTTTGCGACGTTATGTTTTCCCTCAGGGCTTCTTTCTGACTGCGAGTTGATGGGAAACCGAGTAGTCTATCGGATTGTACTTTTGGGCGTCGCCGTTTGGGCGCAGCCGTGCGCCGCCGTTTGGTCGCCATCGATTGGGCGCTGCCGTTTGGGCGCTGCCGTTTGGACGCCCTCAATTGGGCGCTGCCGATTGGACGCTGTCTGTCAGGCGCTGTTGAATGGGCGCCACCGTTTGGTCGCCCCCATATGGGTGCCGTCGTTTTGGCGCAGCCGTTTGTGCGCCACCGTTTGGGCGCCGCCGTTTGGGCGCCGCCGTATGGGCGCAGCCGTTTGGTCGCCGCCGTTTGGGCGCAGCCGTTTGGGGGCAGCCGTTTGGGCGCAGCCGTTCGGGCGCAGCCGTTTGGTCGCCGCCGTTTGGGCGCAGCCGTTTTTGCGCCGCCGTTTGGCGCCGGTTGGGCGCTGCAGTTTGAGCGTCGCCGATTGGGCGCCGCCGATTGGGCGCTTCTGTCATGCGCTGTGGATTGGGCCCCACCGGTTGGGCGCTGTCGATTGGGCGCAGTCTTATTGGACGCCGCCGTTCGGGCGCAGGACGTATGGGCGCCGCTGCTTTATAGGGGATCTCGTGTTTTGCGTTGTCTACAGTATGTCTGTCATGATAGCACTAGCGTAGCGGCCGTGCTATGAGAGATAGTCTTTGACCTCACTTGCAGGTGTGGGCTGAGCCGATGTTCCTCGGGGCCCTGGGTTAATTTGTGTGTCATAGAGACAGTTTTGGTGATTCGCAGAGTTACTGGGGCGCTGAAGCAGCGAGCAGCGTGGTGGATTCTGAGGTTGTTGGCGTGCGTTGCCTTTTCTTTGATCTTAGCAGTTGACAATGGGGGTTTAGCTGGAAAGCGTTCGTCGCTGTCCCGTTATTGTTCCAGTATTTGGAGGCAGGAGAGGCAACGTTGCCCTCCGGCCTTTGCTTATTCTAATAAACCCTTGGCATTGCTTCACTGTGTTGAGGGCTATTTTGGTCTCTTGGATACTGGTCCATGAATTTTGGAACGTAACGTAGGTAAAACTGTGCTTCCGCCGGAAGGGCCGGCGGCGCAGCCGTCGGTTACTGTAGGCGGAAGTTGAGTTTTGCCGGAGTGTAGTTCAAAATTCGTGTCTACAGTACGCTGTCAGCGTTTGGGAACGGAGCGTTCTCTTGGGCGGTTCGTTCGGAAGAATCTCGTCATTCTAGGGTTTGCTCACGTAAAATCGGAGATTTCCCCGCCCTGGCCCACCCCTCTCTTGCTTACGTTGCCTGGTTTTGCAGCGCCTTGGCTGGGAGCAGCTTTGGAGTTGGTGGCGCTCTCCAAGCCATCGAGCCGCCCTTCACAAGGGATACGGTACTTGTGGGATACGGTATCCAACCCTCCCAGATTCGGTTAAGGAGTTGGCGCTCAGCGCGCACATGGCGGCCGTTTCGGTTCCTCATGATAATGACGTGCGAGGGATTGATTCAATGTTTTGTGATGGGTCGCGTGGGGACAAAGCTAGACTATTCGGTGTTCTACTTCCGCTTCTTTGTTCTTCGAAGCTCCGAAGCTTTGGGTTTTACAGTTTGTCAGGTGCGATTCGAACCTCACTTTTGGTGTTCCAGCTGTTGTCCTTTGCAGCACTTTCGGCTTGTCATTCTTTTGTGCCTCCAGTTTCGTCGACGTTCTTATTTCTTTTGGTTCGGACGGTCGTCCTTTGGATCTGACTGTCGTTTTGGAGAGTGCGCAATATCGGAGTGCGCGTTTGGTTGACGTGTGACGTCTTGTTGTTGCCGTTTTGCCTCTTTCCTTCCACGTTGACGCGGGTACGGTATGTTTCGAGGCCGAAGTGTTTCTTGGCGCTGTCGTTGGCGCTTTTTCGGAGATTTTTGTCCATATGTACCATAGAATGTTGCACCTTTGG
>JASAMZ010002921.1:0-27890 GCA_030248115.1 Linhomoeus sp. GSCO2_2
TTTCGCCACAATTGACACTGAAATAATGCGTTTTCTTCTGGCGAAGCGGGTCATGCTAGTTATTCAGGTCCACTATTTAACTTACGATGATCTTCAAGACTTCGCGTGTTACACGCTGCAGAGTGCGACAGTTGTAGGAGGCCAAGTTGGCGGCCAAGCCCAGTCATTAGTACTTCCTACTACCAACTCCTACGACCACCCAAGATACCGTAATCTACCAACCTGCGTACTAACAAGGCCACCGAACGCGACGACCAGGCAGTCCCAACCCCCACGTAGATCCCGTAATCCTGGATCAAGTACTCGTTGCAACACCTCTAGGAGTGTAAGGTCATTCAATCTCTGAATGCACTCAAGGCCTCGCAACCAAGCGCCCGTCAAAGCTATAGTCAGTTTATTTCCAACCACAGCTAAGAAGCTAACAGGCTAATAAACGGCGAACTACTTATACCGCGCCCGCGTAATGTGAAGTATGCACTTATGCATGGCATCCCTAATGGTGCCATGCTTACACAGTGGTCGAACTGACCTGGTTACTTACATAACTGCCATTGCGCTACCAACGTATTACACGGCAGAGTCCCACAAACGACTAATCGAAGTTTTAAATCACGAGTGTAAACTAAGAGTGTAATCAAGAGTGTAACTTGAAGTTAGAATACCGGCCTAAGAAGGAGACTAGAAGAACGAAGAAGGAAGAGGAAGGATGAAGACGGCGATGTCGCAGTTGCCTTGGCCGCTGGTGCTGACCGCGTCGGCGGCGTCGATCTCGGGTCTGGGCTGCCTGCTGTGCCTGATCATGTTCCTGATACACCGCCTGATGCTGCTGCGACGCCTGGCCGACAGCGAGAAGGCGCTGGCCGTCATCGGCGCCTACCTGCGCGTCCGCCACCAGCTGCCGGCCGCCGTCTTCGGACGCGCCGTCGCCGCCTGCGAAGAGACCAAGCAACGGAGCAGACCGACGAGAGGCCTACCTACGAACGACGACTCTCCAGCGGACGAAATCGGAGTGCCGGAGCCAGAATTCTTGGTGGGGGAGACCGACGATAAGTATGAGATTATTGGTATCCATTTATTACCCTATTCTTCAGGACGACGACGACGACCCGGCAGTGGCGAATGTGGAAGTGTCGGCGTCGCTCTCGCTGGTCGACCTGCTAGACGACGACAACGAAGTGGAAGCGTACGTGGTCCAGAAGCAGAAAGACCGCGACCAGTACGCCACGCTCATAGAAGTCGACAGCAACGTGTTCGACATGCCCTTCGAGTTCCCGCCGCCCAAGAAGGAGCAAAAGAAGGACGTTCACATCGTCATGCCAGAGGCCGAGCCCGAGTCAGAAGAGGAAGAGGAAGAGGAGGAGGCGCAGCAGCCGCCGGACGGATCGGCAGAGCCGCCGCCGCAGCCGCCAGTCGTCGACGCCGCCGACCCCCGCTACCAGACGATGGACGGAATTGACGACAACGTCTTCGACGACCAAGACGCGCCGAAGTCGCCAGAAAAGGAGCCAGAGAAGGCGCCAGACGAAGATGCCGTAAGTCGGCTGCTGCGTGATTGCACAACTAGACCTCATTCATCAAGTGCCGCTCGTTCATTCAGGAAATCCCGAAGTCTGGGTACGAGTACGAGCGAGCCAGCTTCCTTCAGCCGAAGCCCAACAATCTCCAGCCGTAGAAGACGACATCGGTGATGGCTTGTGATCCCATGGTGACGGCAAAACAACGGCCATGTTCCACCGGTGCTACAAATGTCCCATTCCAACAGAACACGCGTTGGGCAGAGAAATTTTGTCCTACTACCGACGCCTAGCAATGTATGTATTTCTAGAACTCGAATGTTTGAGGTTTCCATTCATTGGCTTGCTCGCGCGCGACCGCCCCTGCGCACTCGTTCCACTTTTAGTCTCCATCGAGTGACGATTCTGCTGGTCGTTATACCATTGCCTCGTCATCTCTACTCTTGAATCGAGCGCGCGACAATAAAACCGGCTAACGAAATGTCCAATATAATAGGGCGCACTGGCAGTGTGGTGCGCTTGCTCGCGCGACAGCACACGATGAACCCACAAGACCCACTTGTGTTTTGACGTGTGAATAGCGCTGAGTGTTGCACACCGCACCACAAGATCCGAGCGCGTTAGTCAGAGCCGTTACTGATGTGATTCACCTCCATGTAGACGCAACCGATTAGAGCTCACGCGAGACAAACCCACCGACTCATAACTCCGCGACCCCCACAGCTACTACTCAAATACATACGAGGGCCCATTGCGACATTTGAAAGTCTAAACTACAGTATCCGAAATACTACGTTTGCAGAGCGGGTGTCTGACTACAGTAGCTCTGACTACACGATTTGCCCACGAATGGATCACCGTTCTTCAACTAAGATAATCGCTCTGTTTGGATTCCAGATTAGCCGCCGCGGAGCCGAGCCGACACCCAAGGCCGGAAGCATGTAAACAACTGGAGAAGGAAAGAGAGCGTTTCGCGTGTCTGTGTTTCGATGTGGTTATTCACTTACTTTTTGCCCCCGTGCATATCTACTTAGCGAGAAAAACGCCGTTTTATGCAACTATAATTTTGGATCTGTCTATTCGTCGTCGTGGAGTGGACATATATGCAACATGAATGGCTTTACGTCTTCCTTGGTGATCATTGCCTCATTCGCCCTGCTAACGAGCTTTATAATCGGCGGCGAAGCCGAAGCTATGAGCGAATACCAGAACGAATCAAGTGAGTTCTGCTTTGATCGTTGCGTTGATATTTGCTTGCTTGAATGATTGGTTCGATTGCTTGATGTTCTTCGAAATCGGAAGTCGTCGGCGGTCTTCCTTTCTGTTTGCTATTGTTGCTTCGCACGTGGCGGTAAGATGATAAGCAAAGCAAGCCAGGGGCAGCGGTGGACACGATATGCTTCTCGGTGCGTTGTTCGCCTGGCGCTCGCTTATATGCGTCTTATCTTCTTGATTCCTGAGTCAGTCAGGCTTGTTTGTAAGCTCACGAAGGCCAAATAAATGCGCGCGCGCCCGTGATCGCGCATTGGAAGCGAGCGTATTGTCATGCGCTTCAAACAGGCTAGTGTGATCCGACCCTTCCTCTTTCCTTCTGTTGTTTATCTATCGAGCGACGCCGACGTCAGAGGAACGACAACAGCCTTGGAAAGCAGCGCTTGCATGCTAGTTGGCTTCACCAGTGATGCAGGCTAGATTGACCCTGCGCTGCCTAGGAAGGACTCACTAAAGAGTGGAGACGAAAATCCGAATAGCTACTTTCGCCGTTCGCTTTGCTTGCGCCGCTGCTCTTCTTCTCATGCATCATGCATTGGTTGGAAGTCGGCTTGGCTTCTCTCTCTCCTTGCGCTAGCGGACGACTGGGTGCTTCTCGCGTGACGGCGCGCATCTGAGCTTTCCCGGCCCACGCTCGCGCTCAAAAACTAGGGGCTGCATACGTTCGTACGGCTCTTTTCAACAGAAATGCAAACAAAGACGAAGGAGCGGAGATACCGAGTTCGCAAAAGGCGCCGCGCAGCTTAGCCAGCTTTGGTTTTTGGATTGGAAAGGATAGGGGAGGGGTTGTTTGCGCAGTCGACGAAGGCTACTTCGCTTCGATGACAGTCAGTCGGTTTGCGGATCGTACCGAAAAACTGCGCCGCCACCAAAAGCAACTTAGCTTTGGTTGGGTTCGGCTCGGCGGCGCCGGCGATAGCGGATGTCGTTATCTTGCAATAAATGCAGTATACAAGTTGGGGTAAGCGAAGTGCCCATATATCTCGGTAGAAGCGACATGGGATACGGTACAGGGGTCGGCTCAGGTCTTCTATAACATCTGGTACATGGAACATGGACGGCGAACGGGAGGGAAGAACGTAACACATTTACGTTGATATGTAGCAGCACTTCGTCGAACCGAACCGAAAAGTGAAGCGAAGACGAGACGAGGCCCGCTGAAGTCGTTAGCTGTGGGAACACGGAGCCTCCAGCAAAGATTATCCAAACAGACAGACGCCTACGCAGCGCCAAAGGGCAGCTCGGAATTAGGCAAGGAAAGTCGCGCAGCAATGGAAACGACAACAAGCGGACCCTTCTTCATTCGTTCTTGGCACTGTTCTTGCCTCTGGAGAGCTCAGGCGACACCGCGCTGGCTCTGCTAGCTGGCGCAATTATCAACGGGCCGACGGAAGCAGGGTATCTGCCTGATTACTTCTGCCGTTCTGGTGCGCCACCTCCACCAAAGATTCCTTGACGCGCTGGGGGATTTGTCGTCGTCGCGAGCCGCTGGAATGAGCGGGCCGACGGCGGCGCTCGAGACGGAGTCGGCGCCATTCGTTCCTGGAAACCAGCAGCTCGTTAGGTGCAGCGACTCGAACGTAAGTAGTGTGTAACGCGACTCCCAGTAAACAACTGCGCCATCCCAGTGTCTTTCCATTCACAATCGTTCCTCTCATCATGCGGTCGGGAATTTCTTCGCCGCCTCCGACGATTGCGTTGTCCTTCTCGGCACTTGCTGTGTTAGTTTTGTTTCGCCTCATGTTCCAGTCTAGAAACGACCGTGGAGACTTCCGTCCTTTGAAGTAGACGGAGGGAACTTTGCCTCCGAGTGCTTGCTGAGGCTGACTGCCCGCCGGCGGTCTCAATCTCAGAAATTGAACGCCGCTAGTAGTTAGATGGCGTGGCGCGATCGCGCTCTTGAAAATTGATCAATTTTCGTGTCCGCACGCCCTTCGCTCCCTCCCTTCTCTTGATGACATCAGAGGGCAGCCGCGTGCCGTCCTAGCGACCGGCCACCGGCCCACGCCCCAGGACCATTAGGCGAAAAAGTGCAATTCGCAATTATTGATAAGCGACGGCCCGTAGAACACATCTACCCTCCATGCTTGTGCGCCTGCTACCAGGCGGTAGCCCGAGGCCTATTTCAGGCGAATTGGAGTGAATCAGACCGGGTGTTTTTGTTTCGAGCAAGCAAGCGCCCCAACCTCTCGGCCAAATTAGCTCCCTCGATGCCTCGCGCTTGAGAACGAACCCAATCATCTCAGTGTTTGTTGTGATGGATTGCGGGGCTTGATTGAGCTTGCTTGCTTCGCAGTCGTTGGAGAAGCTTCAAGGAAGTCTTGCTGCTTCTCCACAGATGGAGTTCTTCTTCAACCGTCCATCATTGTCGTCGCTTCTTCTCTTTCTGTCCTTTCTCGTCGCTGCAGAAGCTTGGTGGAAGACGCCCGGCGGATGTGAGTTTTTCAATGGCAACGAACGACCGAATGGCCGAGCGATTGTGTGCGTGCGTAGTCGGACTTGCGACACTGTCATTCTAACAGTCGTCGTCGTCTTTTAGTCTGCAGAGGAACCAACAATGGACTCAGCAGGCCAGGAGCCCTCACAGACATGGGGATGAAGCAATACGGTTTTCTCAAAGATCGCTTCAGCAACTGCAGAATTGTCGTGGGCAATCTGGAGCTCACGCATTTGGACACAGGAAAGGGTGCTCCTGGAGACGAAGCCAGCTATGACTTCTTGAAGGACATCGAGGAGGTTTCGCTCTCTCTCGCCCGCATTGCTTACATGACAACTGTGTGACACTTACATGCTTGCTTCGTCGTTGGCAGGTGACGGGCTACGTTCTCCTGCACAACCTGCAAGGGATCAGACGGCTGGCGCTGCCGCGCCTACGGTTGATCCGAGGCCAGGAACACCTGATGGAACAGCACGGCACGACGGAAGATGCCGTGAGCGCCAAGAAGTTGTCCCTGGCCGTCTTCAGCAATCCTCAACTGGAGTACATTGATCTGAGGGGCCTGAGAGGTTCGCACTGCTGAACTACGCACTTGCAGAGGTCTATGGCGCATGCACTTGCGCGCTTCAGTGATTCGCCAGTACTCGGTTGGAACGAAGGGCAACCCCAACTTCTGCTACTTTGGCCATCGCGTGGACTGGCGCCAGGTGCTTCAGCAGGACTGGTCGGGCGCCTGGAGGCAGAGACTCTTTCTGGAGGAGTCCGACCACTGCCAAGAGTTCCCGCAATTGTCCGGTGCGTAGTTGTCGATAGCTAATCCAGTGAGCCCACTGTCAACCTTGATTGCACGTGGTAGTGGTTAGTATTAGACATGCAGTGGCGCCTTGTAGTGTGCGACAGCAACTGCCCAATGGCCGATGTCTACAACGAGACCAACCAGCCTTCGGGCGAGCAGCGCCAGCTCTGCTGGGGTCCCAAGCCGGGCCAGTGCCAAATCGGTAGCTTCTTTGTTTCCAAAGTAGACTCATTGTGTACTTCGTGCGCGCACGGCCACTGGTCGCTTCCTCAGTCTACCGGAACTGCGAACACTGTCCAAACCCGATGTGCTACCATCCACCCGGTGGCGACGGACACTACCGCTGCTGCCACGCGTCCTGCGCCAGCGGCTGCTTTGGATCCAGGGAGGACCAGTGCTACGTAAGCGAACGTCGTCCGTCGCCGTCGTCCGTCGTCGTCGTCCGTCGTCCGTCGTCGTCCGTCGTCGTCGCCGTCGTTCGTCGCCGTCGTCGTCGTCGTCGTCGTCGTCGCCGTCGTCGTCGTCGTCGTCGCCGTCGTTCGTCGCCGTCGTCGTCGTCGTCGTCGTCGCCGTCGTTCGTCGCCGTCGTCGTCGTCGCCGTCGTCGTCGTCGCCGTCGTTCGTCGCCGTCGTCGTCGTCGTCGTCGCCGTCGTCGTCGTCGTCGTCGTCGTCGCCGTCGTTCGTCGCCGTCGTCGCCGTCGTCGTCGTCGTCGTCGTCGTCGTCGTCGTCGCCGTCCGTCGTCGTCGTCCGTCGTCGTCGTCCGTCGTCGTCTCCAGCAGTGTCAACGAGAGTTCCTTGCAGGACTGCGCCCGCTTCCTATACGAGGAGACGAATCGCTGCGCCGACAAGTGCATACCGAAGCACGATTGGAAGTTGGCCGGCAGCAAGTATCACTACGTGGAGAACGAAGACCACGACTTCATCTACAAGACCTACTGCCGCGACGTCTGCCCCCGTGAGTGGCGGGCGCGCTGGAAGTCGTCGGTGACGACGACGCGCATCTCTCGAGAGCTTCTCCGTTCGTTGCAGCGTGGACCGTGGGCCGGGGCGACGGCTGCGAGCGCCACTGCCCAACCGGCTTCGTACCCAAGGAGATCGTCCGGCGCAACCAGACCATGAAGATGTGCACGAAGTGCGAGTCGGCCGGCTGTCCGATCGGTGAGAGAAAGGACGACGGAAGGCGACGTCAAGAGCGCGCAGCTAGTCGGCTTCTTTTCAGTGTGTCACCTAAAAGACGGCGAGTGGCTGACGGGCGAGAATATTGGCAACCTTACCAACTGCACGCACCTCGAAGGGCCGCTGATCATCCTCCAGAGTGTGATCACAGACGGCGAGGTGGGCAGCTACAACGAGGAGGGCAAATTGGTCCGGGTGCGCGGCCTCCGTCTCTCCGACCTGGAGACGCTGTCGTCGCTGCGCGTCGTCAGCCTCTACGTGTCCATCTCCCTGGGCTTCCACGACGTCCGCTCGCTGGACTTCCTGCGCAACCTCAGGGCCATCAAGGGACGGCAGCAGCAGGACAATCAGGCCGTCTCCCTGCAAGTGATCGAGAGCCACCGACTGGCCCACCTGGGACTGGTCTCGCTGCGCGAGATCGGCAACGGGCAGACGCACAGCGTCAACATCTTCCAAAACACCAATCTCTGCCTCGCCGACACCATCCCTTGGAACACGTCCTTCGTGAAGCAGACGGCCAACGTCCACAGCAACGGCGACAACGCCACCTGCGGTGGGCGCCGGATTTTCGGAATCGTTCACATGAGCAGCAGCGGTTCACGAAGAGCAGGCGTCCCTGCATTTCAGCCGGCGTCAGCTGCCACGCGTGGTGTCGCAACGGCTGCTGGGGCCCCTCGGATCCGAGCTTCTGCTTCGACTGCGTCAACTTCAAGCAGGAGGGCGCCTGCGTGGAGCGCTGCGACGCCGTCGGCTACTACGTCGGCCCTTCCAACCACACGTGCGAGAAGTGCCCGCCATCCTGCGCCACATGCACGGTTGGATCCCTTGTATTCTGTAGTTTTAAGTCAAATTTTGTGCTCAAATTAGGACTGGTTTAAGAGTGCCACCCACTGCGACAAGTGCCGCTTCACGCTGGAAGGCAAGTGTAAGGCAGAATGCCCTCCCGCCTACTACTCAGACGCGAACAACGTCTGTCATCGCTGCCATGCTGCCTGCGGCGAAATGGGGTGGGGTGGTGAATTTTGTTGTGATGGTGTTGCGTTGCGTTTCGCGCACTCTGTGCTTCTTCTAGGTGCACTGGCGCTCTCGACACCCCAGGCAAGGGCGGCTGCAACAAGTGCCAGTACGCCGTGCTCGCAAGCGACGGAAGCGGCCGCGTGAGTTCCCAGTCTCCTATTAGCTTGTAGTTGAAAGTTTCTTTCTGAGCAGGCGAAAAACGCAAAGTATCGTAGTCCAAAGGTATAGCACTTACGATTCCAGCTCCGATGCGTCACGGGAGACGAGCCTGACAGCGTGTGCTCTTCGCAAGGCGCCTACTACTCCGCTAGGCGTTGGCACTCCCATCGGGACACGATCGGCCAGTTGCACGGGGTAGGACGTTCTTGATCCTGTTTCGTAACATTTCGGTTGATACATTCCCACTTCTACGTTGGCAGTTGTGCAAGCGCTGCGACCCCGAGTGCGCCTCGTGCAGCAGCCACGGCAGCAGCGTCAGCGGCGACTCGCGCTGCGCCTGCCAACACTACCTGCTGATCAGTCGCAACTCCTCACGCTCGGAGGGAGAACAACTGGGCTGCGTCGCCCGCTGCGACCCGTAAGGAAGAAGCTAATTGTTGCTTCTCTGCGATTATGCATGTGTACGTGCCTTTCTTCTCTAAGAGCGCTCCACTTCCCGATGGGAAGCGTGGAGAACGACTCGCTGAAGCTGCCGGAAGCGCTGCCGGCCGCCGACGGCGCAACCGTGCGCTCGGCCTGGAAGCGCCACCACTCGCTGCTGAGGTCGATCTGGGGCTTCTGCGGCGAGTGCCACGCCGAGTGCAAGGGCGGCTGCGCGGGGCCGCGCGACGTCGACTGCGTCGGCTGCCTGCGATACAAGGATCGACACAATGCGGAGGATTATGACGATGTAAGGATGAAGAATGAGAGCATTGGAATCACAGTAGTCGAATCGATTTGGCGTTCTCTCCTGTTCAGTTCCGCTGTGTGCCCCAGTGCCCCGCCGAGAGGTCCTTCGACTACCAGTTCGAGTGCTACGACCACGACGCGCGCGCCGAGGCGCAGAAGCAGTGAGTGTGAAAGCACTGCGCGTTTTGTCGTATCGCTCCGCAGTGCGCGCTTCTTCGCAGGACGTCGCGGCAGAAGTTCAACATGACCCTGATGGGCGTCGGCTTGGGCGTCCTGGTGCTTCTGCTGCTGGTGGTCGCCGCCTTCTGCTTCACCTTCCGGCGCAAGCTGACGCTGCAGAAGATGCTCAACCTCCCTCCGGAGCTGATCATGGAGCACGTCAACAGCAACGCCAAGCCCAACATGGCGCAACTGGTGGTCATCAACGAGAGCCAACTTCGCATGGACTTTACGAAGGTCCTGGGATCGGGCGCCTTCGGAGTCGTCTACCCGGTGGGTTGGCTGGGCTTCCGGTTGATGCGAGCGCGCACTAGGCGCCTGCAGTAAAATGCTGCATAGATGTAGCTAGCTACCACTATTGTTTCGATGTGTACCTCTATATCCTACCACTATTTGGAGGGAGACTACCACAATTGTTCCAGTCACCTATTTTGCACCCCTCTGTCTTGCGTAGGTGATCGCCAAAACAACGTTGAATGACACAATATTAAGGCATTTTCATCAGCGCTGCGCTGATTCGGACCATTTTAACTTAAGATTAACCATAGTTTGTGACTTTGGTAAGTCAAGAAGTGGTCTACTAACTTGAATATTTCACCGGGGTTGTAGCATGAATGTACCACTATTGTTTCGATGTACCTCTAGACCCTACCAAAATTTGGGGGTGACCACTATTCGGCGACCTATTCGGCGCCTTACGGTAATCGTTTCTCCGCTCCGAGCTGCTGTGAACATTCTGGTCGAATTCCCTCAGGGCATCTACAAGCTGGACGCTGCGCCGGGCGCGTCGGCTGCGCACGCGAAGAAGGTGCCGGTGGCGGTGAAGGAGCTGCAGGAGTGCTCTGCGAGCGCCCAGCAGGAGATGCTGCGCGAGGCGGAGCTCATGGCCGGCATCCACCACCGCCATCTGCTGCCGCTTCTCGGCGTCTGCCTCAGTCGACGGTGCATAGATGCGCAATCGGCGCTTCGGTTCAGAGTTGAGAATTGAAAGGACGCAATCGCACACTTCGCTTTGCAGCCTGATGCTGGTGACGCCGCTGATGCCTCTGGGCAACCTGCTCGACTACATGCGCCAGAACAAGGAGCGGCTGGGTTCCTACCCCCTGCTGCTCTGGGCCACGCAGATCGCTGAGGTACGCGCGAAGGCGCGACGCCGTTTGCGCAGTAGCCGCCGAAGAGCGCAAGTCTGTCGCTGCTTCCAGGGCATGGCGCACTTGGAGGAGAGCCGGCTGGTCCACCGCGACCTCGCCGCCAGAAACGTTCTGATCTATCGGCCAAACGAGGTCAAAGTCACGGACTTCGGGTTGGCCAAGATGCTCGACTACGGCGAGACGGAGGTGTTCGTCGAAGGCAGGGTCAGTGAGAGACGATTGGGTGGCAATGAAATGCGCTCAGAATCTAAACGACATCCACTTGTAGGTTCCCATCAAGTGGCTCGCCCTGGAGAGCATCCGCTACAGGCGCTTCACGCACAAGTCCGACGTGTGGGCCTTCGGAGTGACGGTATGGAGTGGCTTCCGCTGCAAGTTACCGTCGAATAGGCTTCACTGCGCTTCTCATAGGTGTGGGAAATCCTGACGCTGGGCGAGAAGCCCTACGACCACCCGGAGAAGGTGCCCATCCAGGAGATTCCCGACTACCTGGAGAACGGCGGCCGCCTCAGGCAGCCTCACGGATGCACGCTAGACATCTACATGGTGCTCATTCAGTGTGAGTGCTCGTTGACAGTTGCTTCTGTCGCCGTCGGCGTCGTCGTCGTTGTCGTCGTCGTCAGCGTCGTCGTCGTCGTCGTCGTCGACGGCGTCTCTGCATGTGGCAGCGCTCACCACGCCTTCCAGGCTGGATGGTGGACGCCGACAGCCGGCCCAGCTTCCGCGAGCTGCAGCAGAAGTTCTCGGAGTTCCTGCAGGACCCGCCGCGCTACGTGGTCGTCGAGGTGAGGAGAAGAGCCGACAGCAGCCGCCCTTCACGAGTTACTGTTGTACCCTCCTGCGCAGAACGACCGCATGAAGCGCCTGCCGACGCTGCTGCCGGACGACCAGAACGGCCTCTGGCGCGACATGTTCGTCGACCTCGACCCCGTCGACGGCGCTGCCTTCACCGACTATTTCAGCGGCTCCACTGCCGTCATCGGCGACGACGGCGCCGACTTGCCTTCCTGCGCCGCCGACTCCGTCCCTCCAACGCCGACGTCGGCGGAGAAGCCGGTGGGACAACGTAGCATGGCTTCCTACCTAGCTTCCAATCGAAGTGACAAGCCGTTCTGAAATGCGCTCACCTCTCACCACAGCTCAACTCAAACTACCGTAAATGCTCTAATGAGCACCCCTACCCTCCACCCCACTCCCCAATAGTACTCCCTACCTTGTGCATATGTGCTATGAGGTATACTGTATATAGTATGCATGTATAATGCACTACAGTACTACTACAGTTACAGTATATGTAAGTAACTGTACCTTTCTGGCCTGGTTTGCTAAGGATTAATAGGCCCTCCCCCTGGAATGAGCCCCTACCCTCCAATAGTACTCCCTCCCAGAAGGACGTTCAAAAAATAAGCACCCCAGGGGTTTATTAGAGTATTAAGTACGTCACCTAACCATTTGCCCCTTCCTCCTTCAGTTGCTTCCCGGTCCGTCGGCGGTGTCGATGGACGCTGCTGGGGCCGGCCACAGTCGTCACCAATCGGTGGGCTCCAGTCGCTACCAGTCGGACCCCTCCAAGAAGTTCCCGGCGATGGCGGCGCGCGGCCGGACGGCGCCCCTTCCCGAGCCTCCAATCGCCGTAGCCGCCGGCCACTCGAATCGGAAGGAGTGGCTGATGACGGACGAGGACAACTACCTGCTTCCGGACAGCAGCGGGGCTTCTCAATCGGCCAGGCACCCCGCTGAGGTGCGCGCGCTAACCAAAACATCGCTGTAATTAGGTTGAATAATATCTAACAATGCCGATTTCAGTCTCCGCACAAGGTCGACTACACGGCGGTTCTCGTCAACGAGAGCACGGGACAGACGGCGGCCAAGTCGCTCGGTGCGCTCGCTTCGCGTCCACAGCGCTTCTCAGTTGGGCGTCTTCCATGGCTACTTCCTTCCGCGTTTCAGGAGTTGCCGAGGACGACGCGAGAACCTACTACAACGAATCGGAAGCCGGTCAAGCGCTGAAGACGCTGGTGGCCTTGAACAACGTCGAGTACATGAACGACGACGATTCGACGTCGGTAGCTACCGCGCCGCCGCCGAAGGCGCAGGAAGTGTCCCAGACGGAGACGGTCGTTTGAGAGTACGCCGATCGAAACTGCGTCGCATTTCTATTCTTGCAGTAAGCTTGTAGTCGTCGGGTCGCAATCTTCGCCCCCGTTCGCACAGTCACTTGATGCCAAAATGACAAGTTGGACTTTTTTGGGCGCGCGCGTTATACGGGATTCGCGGCTTTATATCCGAGCACTTACTTGCTACTACCGTAATCTTACCTGTCGCGTAGTGTAACCAGGTTCGCTAACCTTCTTTGTGCATTCGAGTTGTGTCGCTAGCTCTCGCTCGCACTTAGCAGCCCTCTGAGCTTCGCTGAGATTACTTCGCGTTTCAACTGGTGATCTATCCTACCACTAGACTTGGTTTGTGCGTTGCGTGCCTTCACATATCTTGGAATGGCGACTATAGTATGTAGGTACACATATGTAGTTGTGAGCGCGGAGGTACATACCTCTCTCTACTTACTTACGCTGTTTTCAGTTACTGTTCTCTGTCTGTTCTTACAGGTTCCGCTTGCGATATCGCATAATTTTTGTTAGGCAACACTACTTGGCTACCTATCTCGCTACCATCGGTTCTCTTTTCTTGCGTAATCGGACCTTCTTCGATTGTTGCGTCTTCCCAGATGTCTAGAAGTGTGGTTCGTCGGCCGCTTGCTTTACAGAAGTTGAATTTGGTTGTATCGTCATCATAACATGCGTATTTTGCAACTACCTGTTGTCAGTTCGCATTGTTATTCACGTTATAGAGAAGAGAGCTTTGTTCGGTTCACGAGAAACAAGGTTGCGTAATGCGTACAACAGTATTGTTAGACACAGAACATGACAAGTTACAACACTGAGCGTTACTACAGAGTATATCCATGGAAGTACGTACGTGCGCTGAACAGTCACAACAACGCGAGTGAAACGAACGGGGTTTATGGGCGATCACATTGCGCACACAAATTCACACAAATCGACAGGTCCGCAAAATCGGTTCAACGACAAACTAGATTGCATGCAAGTTTGATTGCTGCGAAGACAACGACAGTTTACGTGACGGAATCCAACCAGTGTAAATGTTACGGCAGGTGCAGCCAGCTTGGTCGGCCAATCTAGCCTCTGTGCAGACTTAGCTGGCTACTACACACCTACATACGCACAGTACCTAAGTAGCAGTCATTTGACACAAGAAGCCAGTTCATTCGTTGGGAAGGAAGCTTCTGGTGTCACAAGTCAGAATGCGGCAACTGCACAGGGGTAGATGACGTAGCTTCAGGTAGGCACCGCCGCCGTCTCAGTCCATCTCGTAGAGCTGCTTGTAAAGCGGGCAACAGTAGCAACACCAGCAGGAGAGCGCGATCAGCACTGAATGGGGAAGAGTGACGTTTGTGGCGATCTCGACCTTCAAAACTCAATGAAGCGAGCGCACCTGCGATGAGGACGATGGAGGCAATGATGATGGCCACCACTGCGCCCGTCCTGAAAGACGCAGGCGCTACTACTTCTTCTACCGAATCGGCCCCAGCGGCTGCGTGGACTTACGGAAGCGGGAAGGGGCAGCAGGAGGGCTTCCAGCTACCCATGTAGGGCCAGGTGCAGCACCAGTTGTAGTTGTCCCAGTCTGTCGGCTGGGGACAATAGGCCAAATAACCTGGAATGCAACGTAAGATACTGCCAGCTGCCAGCTAATACACTCACAGTGTCCAATAAAGTTTGGCGAATGTCGAAAGGTGGTGGCGAACGTCGATTTCGCCAAGAATCACTTCTCTTTGTCTCAGTGGAATTTCATTACAGCGAATGCGTATGCTGCATTCGCTCGCTGCTCACCATATCCCGAGGGGCACCACCAGATCCTGCGGTTGCCGAGTCTGCCCGGGACGTACTGCGTCAGGGGGTCGTTGAGCGCCTGGGCGTCCGCGTAGTACACTGAAATGCGTTGGAAACTTGAAACCCTATGCAAGAACGAGAATTGTGGGTTGCGGTGCAGTTTGCTGCGGTCGGAAACGTCAGAAAAAAGACGCAATCGGCGCTCACCCGCGCAGAGGGCCAGTACCACGCCCAGCAGAACCTTCCAGGGCCTGAGCGGCAGCTCCATTTCCGTTCGTCGGCCGGCCAGAAGTCGTTACAGTAGCGTCGCTTCTCTACTATTCTTCGTTCCTGAACAACAATGGCGCTCTTCGATGCCTCACGCACGGACAGATAGTCGCAAGGAAGCGCGCGCTCACACACAACACGACGAGCAGCGGCGCGGCGCAACATACACGAAAGAACCCGCGCGTGTGACTCAGCGGCGGCGGCGGCAGCGACGATTTCACCTTGAATACCTCCCTACCTGGCTCGTCTATGGCCTGCGCTCTACATGTAGAGCCGCCCATCTACCTATGTTGGAAAGCACACAGAGGTAGGTAGCACTGTGCGCCCTACCCCACTACCTATCTGCTACAGCGCCGTCGCCGTCGTCGCCGCCGTCGCACACAAAGGAGGAAGAGGGCGGGAGGCAGGACGGCGTCGGCGTCGGCGGCCAACAGAGAATGCGGCCGGCCACTCGTCTTGCTGTCGCGGGGGACGGGCACGGCCGCCGCAGTGCCGAAAACTGTCTCGCCGCTGCGCCGCCGTTAGCGACAGCTTACGCGCTTGTCCGCCCTCAGGTGTGTCACCCCAAAGAAGCGCACCGGAGATAGCGCCACCTTAACCCATTCGATGGATGAACGTTTGGTGGCTCCACCGAATAGCTCGGCTCCGTTTCCGTCGGATTTAACAGAAATGATTTTACTTCAAAAGTGTGTGTAATAGGTATGGATTCATTTGTAGACAAATCGAACATTGGTAAAACTGCTGGAAGTTACCGTCCGGCCGACAAAAGAAGTGTTATTCTTCATCGATGATACCAGCTTGCGCAATGGCGCTCGCTTTGCTTGACTGTCTTTTCGCAAGGCACCGCGCTGACTAAACGAGAGGGATTATCAGCGGGGAACGTTTCGGAATGCGTGGGCGCCAACTGTAGGCGTTCGATGTTGCTGTCGCACTAAAGCGCTTCATGCACAGCCATCTTCAACGATGGATTGCCCATTTGGCAGTTCATGTTCGGAAGTCAATTCGCCGCTAACGTCATTCTCATTTGTATCCGACAGATAGAAAGTCTATGGGCTTTTGTCAAGCGTTACTACACGGAACCTATTCAGAACTGCGAGCGAAAGTGTGTGTGTTGTACGAGTATATAATACAGTAACTGTTTCAACACTTCCATTTGAGACCCGACGACGGAAAAGGTTCAAACAAGCTGCCGGGTTCAAACGGTGTGAACACCTGATTTGAGTGGGATTGATGATGGATTACGGTAACAACGCTATTTAACGTTATATTGACCAGCGGAACATTAGGCGGATCTATTTCATCCGATTGGTGGATCTTTGCGATTTCGCGATCCGCTGGACCGATAACCGATCCGGCCTAAACTTTAACACGTGTTCGGATTAGGGATGCCGATCACAAATCAGAACAGAAATTTCGACCAGGCAAGTCGTCCGGGGGACGCAGTATACTCCACAAATTTGAACTCCTACGCACGGTGACTCCTCTCCTGTTGTGGCCTCCTGACACTCCCAATCGCAAAACTAATGCCGAATTCGTGATCTACATCCCAGAATACCCCAGAATCGACATACAACACCCCTAACTTCCTATGCACTCGCAGAACCAAAATTCTGCACTTGGGGTACGGTAACATGCGAATTCATCATAGGTACGTTCAAACATCATCTAAACGCTAAACGAAGGAGAAAATCGGGCGAAACACAAAAAACTTTCTTACACTGCGACTTTTTCAACTCTGTGGTCGAAAATTGCGATTTTCGCGTTTCGGTGCCTAGAGCACTCGAATGCGTCGCCGAATCGTTCCAAAAGTAGTTTCAAACAATTATACGCTTAAGTCTGGCCCAGAAAAGTGTTTTTGAAAAATTTGCAGAGCTACAGTATCCCTGCCGAGTCGGTTTGAATTTTGGGCGTCCGGTCGACTTTGCCAATATTATGCTCGATTTTTGGGGTCTTCGGGGGAGCTGATTACGAATTTGGCATCCGTTCAGTGACGAATTTGCATGGTACCGTACCTCAAGCGAAAAATTTTGGTTCCTGGAGTCGTTCCTGGAGAGAAGTTAGGGGTGTTGCATGTCGATTCCGGGGTTTTCGGATGCGCTAATTCCGAATTCGGCATTAGTTTTGCACGGCGATACGTCAGCAGGCCAAAACAGCATAGGTGTCACTGTGCGTACGAGTTCAAATTTGTGGAGTATACTGCGTCCCCCCGACGACTTGCCTGGTTTGTGGAGTATAACAAAACAAAGAATCTCCGCGCACACAACACAGCCTAAACGACATTTCACAAAATCGACGTGTCTTCACTCCTTGGGCGCCGCCGCCGCCGCCGACGACGACGCGTCGCTCTGAATGAGAGAGCGCTCCAATCGTAGTCACACCACAGTGTACATAGCACTAGCGCTATAACGAGGGCAAACACCTTAACGCACTATCGACGTCTATACCGCCCGAAATGGGCAACGATTTTGCTTTGCACGAGCGAAACTTTCCATTTTCGTGCTCAACTTGACAGTCGCAACATCGCAGAATTTGGATCTCAATGTACGGTTACAGGTCTGTTGTATCGAAGAGTACTGTATGTAGGAGGCTTGCAACGCGACCAGAGCCTTCGTCCCTTGCCTGGGGACCGCTCAGCGAAGCGGACGCTCCGCCGATGGAGGAGACCGTAGCGAGCGTCCCATCCGTCTCGTCGTCATCGCTGAAGAGACAGAGACCGAGCCGTCGTACCATCGCTTGCTTCTGCGGTCACCACACCTGTAATTCACGCGCACCGCGCAGCTTCTCGAGCCGCCGTCTGCGACGCGCGCGTCCGTGGCCCTGAAACGGTTCCTTCGTCTTTCGCATATTGTCGCAAACTGTGATCACTCCGACTCTACTGTGTGGAAGTCCTAGTCACACCCACTCGGCGCAGAAGGTCGCCAACTTCCACGTGCCCCCCCCCCCCCGACTTCCACTACTACAGCATGACAAAGAGAGGATGCTTCAACTCGGAGGAAATCGACAGAAGCGCCACCGGCTCGGCCAACTACCTGGCTTCGTCCTCCTCGCGCATTCTCGTGGTCAGGTTCTCGGCTAGCTTGCCGAGAAACTCGAAAGTGTTGAGGTAGTCGGCGCGCGTCACGCTGCAAACGAGCAACGCACGAGCGATTGCTTCTGCAGCGCCTTCGTATGTGGGTGTACGGTAGCTCACTTCTGCATTCCCTTGATGCAGATGGCCAGGTCTTTGGTCACGAAGCCGGACTCGACAGTTTCCACGCAGACACTCTCGAGGTTGTCTGCGAACCTTCCCAACTCGGAGTTGCTATCAAGCTTGGCGCGGTGGGCGAAGGCGCGCGTCCAGACGAAGATGGAGGCTGAAGTATGAGATGGGCACACTGCAAGTGGGTTCCCTCTTTCCTATGCCAGCGCAGCAGGCTTCTGCCTCGCTGTCCAGAACGGGTTCCAGTCAACATCGCCTCTTCATTACCCACCGGGCGCGACGTGGTTGCCGCCTTGGCTACGGATGTTGCGGAGCTGTCGCTTCGGCAAAGGCGGATTGTGATCCGACGGCTGGCCTTCTTCTTTCAGCTTGTCTGCGAGCTGCCGCCTTTTAGCTCCTGCAATGGACGGAAAGCTGTGCTTTCCCATATGTGTTCGTGTAATTTTCTTCAGACACAACTGGTAAACGACAAGATCGCCCAGGGCTATTCTACGTAGCTCTACTACGACCCACCTCGCTCAAGATCTGAAATAGTGAACCTGGTGTGCGCCTAGGACGCGTGTCTCTAGCAACCTATACCATATATGATACTACCACAATTGTTGATTGTTCAATTGGCCAAAGGGGGGTAGTAGCGAATGCACCGGGGGGGGGGGGGGTCGACTGCAACGAGACAATTTGCACCCTGAGCGAAGCTGGCCCTAGACACAAGCAGCACTGCTACCTTGTCAGCGTCGTCCATGGCGTGGGCGCCAGGCGCGACCGAATCTGTCACCTTCCACTGAAGTGTAACGCGCGCACTGACTGCGCTCCACTACGAATTCTGCTATGACGCCGACCTGGTCGGCGTGGTCGTGCCCTCCGACGACGACGGCCTTATCCCAGCAGCTCTGGTCGGAGCGGGGAATGTTTCGGCAGATTATGGGCTCGCGAAAGACCGTCCCGCCGAGAACGTTGTGAATGGTGCCGTTGGGCGACTTCCACTTCTTTTTCAGCTTGAACTCTACAACGACGGCGCAGAGGTGCGCACGCGTGGCAGCCAAAGATGAATCTGCTTCCCGCGGCGCACCTTCCACCCTGGCCTCGTCAGGGGTGATGGTGGCGCACTTGATTCCCACGTGGTACTTCTTGATGGCCTCTGCCGCTTCCACCGTTACTGGAAAGGAAAGAAGTGAGCCGACGTCAGGGTTCTTTCAGCAGTTCGTAGTCACCTTGGTCGTCTGTCTTGTCACGATTCTCGATGCCCAGGTCGAAGCTGTGCAGTTCCATATCGACGAAGGGGAAGATGAGCTTCTCCTTGATGAGCTCCCAGATGACGCGCGTCATCTCGTCTCCCTGCATCTCGACCACGGGGCCGGCTAGCACTAAACAAGGGCGACAACCTACTCTTATTCAGTAACTGACAACGACACGACAATCCATAGCCAAAGAGCGGGCAGAACCTGCCTCTATTCTCAATGGCGCTCTCAAGCTGCGAAAAGCACAAAAGGGAATTCCGCTGACTCAAATGCACACGTTGACGAAATCTCAGCCGTTTCTACCGCATAACATCGAGCGGCAACGTACAAAATGCGGATTGCCAAGTGGCGGACTGTATCTCCAAAATCGCGTTCGAAGGTACTGTATCGCAGACCAGCGAATGTGCTTCTGCAAGACTATGACGTGAAACCGCCAGGCGGCAGCAAATGGCAGTGCTGCTACCTACGGTGTCTACATTCAGCTCAAGCGTAACTCACGTTCGACTGATCGGGTTAGGATTGTATCGTTGCGCAGATCTCACCGAGTTTATAACTTGTTTGAATAGTATCTATAGAGTAATGGTTGTGCCCAGCAGTTTGATTTTAGATACAGTATACAAAGGCGCCTTTACCGATGGCTTGGCAAACGAGCAATCCTGCTTTTTGGCACTCCTCCCCTCCAAAAGGGAGGAGTGCTATAGTGATGGTGCGGATTCTGTGTAAATTCAAACGTTCATAAGCCGGGCTAGAGTTGGCCGATCGGGGCGAATTTTTTTTTATTCGATAGGTCTCTGGATGGAAAAACCTGCATCGAGGGTCTCGACTTCCGTCCGGGACCCGATTTTTGGCAAGTTGCCAAAAACCCGGTTTTTCGGCCTCCGACGAACTTTGGACGCTTAGAATAGTGTTCTGGTAGACCGGAGCGAGACGAGCTTTGGGCCGAATATGTAAGAGACATTGGGCTATCCGATGGTGAGGACGCCGTCGGGCTGGGTCCGGGTCTGCCCGGGCCGGGTAGCAAAAACCGGGTTTTTCGACCTAAAAGTAGGGTTTGCGGCACAAGTCATAAGTGTATTTTGCTATAAGCAAATTTCACGATTTTTGTGTCGACTAAGAGAGCTCAGATAGTCAATTCCGAAACCGTTTAGAGAAACCCGGTCAGATTTACCCCGAGCCGGGAAATTCACCCCAAAGTTGGGTCCCAGGTTTCCGGGTAAAACTTCGCGCTGGCATAACTCTTAATAGCGTGCTCGTAGCGAGATGGGATAAAGATCAATCGATAGAGCTCGGCGGGCTCTATAACATTGTAGTAGATCACTTCTCTCTAAATGGCCAAATTTAGGGTGAAAAGTTGAAAAAATCGATTTTTGGTCAAAATTTCAAAATTCCGCGTTTCCCATTTCTTGGTGTGCCAATCGATTACGTTGATGTTTGGCGAGTTTTTGGTGCTTAGGAATGTCTTTCCGGGAAACGAGAAAAGATCCCAGCCGGAAACTGTTTTTTCGAGAAATAAAAAATTTTTCGATAAATTTTCGGTATTTTGGTACAAAGTGGGCCCCGTTGATACATTTTGGTGTCAATTCGACTTTCACGTGATAGAGCATCGAAGGATGCATAGTTTTTGTTAGAAACACTTTTTTCGTCCGACGCGTATTTTGGCGGGAAATTTGAATTCAAAATTTTTGCTGCCGGATTTGTCCAGGGCACCTACCATGTAAGTACTCGATTCCGGCTTTTCGGGGACGCTGATCACGAATTTGACGTTGTCTTTTCGTTTTGAGATGTGTGGGACCATTTTTTAAGACTTTGCATACCGCCATACGTGCCCTCAAGTGGAAAACCTGATTGTGTCAGTTCAGCTGAAGCTAGGTGTGCTATATGTCAAATATGGGGTATTCGAGGGTCACAATTCCGAATTTGCTATTAATTTTGCGATCAGAATGGCCACAAAGCCTCACTGACATGTCTCGTTCATCAATGGACAGCATAATTTAACTCCCAAAATTCTTCTGAAAGAGGGGAGGAGTGCCCCGAGGGGCTCTGCCCCCGTCTACTAATCTTGTATTTGTTCAGAATATACTTGAAATAGTGCTCAAAGTACGGTACGCCACGTACGGTGTGCACCATAATTTAAAATTGCGCTCAACAAGATACGGTACGCTTAGCATGGCTAACGATTAACTGCTTAAAATTGGCAACTTTAATGTCAACTTTGACTTTTTTCGGAGGGAAGTGCTCTAGAAGCGGCGAAATCGTCTGACTCTGATCGCTAGTCTATTTGCCGATCGCTGCCATCTGGTCGCAAAGGTCCCTTTGTCGGCGCCGCTGCGTGGCGACAGATGCGCAAGATTCATTCGTTCATATGTATGGTCATTGACGTTGGCACCAAGACGTTGCTCGCTATGTCGATTTCGTCGCGTCACTTCGGCGTCTTGAGGTTCCGATGACGTCTTCCGTCGGCTTGGAACACTGCGCGACCCCCCATAAAGCGCCGACGCGTTGCCATGTAAAGCCTTTTACGTCCTCGTTCCGTTCGTCTGGCGGCCGGCTTCGAAGTGCATCGCCGAATGGCGCCTCTTCGTTCATCAATGCCGACTTACAAATTTGCCTCTGCGTCGTCGAGCCTCGTCGCCGTCGCCGCCGTCGTCGTCGTCGTCGTCGTCGTGGGGAAAAGGCAACGGCCGTCCCGGCTGACCGGCCTGCCTGCCAGACGGATAGACAGACCGACAGACAGACATCGACGCACACACATACTCTCCCCTCCGCCTTCCGCGTTCGTTGCTGCCAGCGCGGTGTACTATAGGGCGGGCCGTGCTCCGCTCTGGGCCGCCCGTGGTGTCGCCTACTCTCAGTTCGGTTCCAGCAGCGGCAGCGCCTCGCGCCGTCCCACCCAACGGCCAACCAGCCGAGCCTTCTCCCCCTCCTCTCTTCTCTTTGGCCGCTCTCGTCTTCTGGACCGGCTCAGCAGCGCCGTCTGCTTCTCGCTCCCGCCGCTTCCGCTGCCGTCTCCCGTTCAATTTCGCCAGCGCCGCGCTTCTTTTTACCCGGCCGGCCGTCGTCGTCGCCGCCGCCCCTAACCCTAGTGTGCTCGCGCGCATTGGGAGCGAGAGAGAGCGAGCAGAGAGGGGCTTCTGTCGTCGGCCGAAGAAGCGAAGCGCGCGCGCACGCCGCACGCCTCGAGATTTGTTGGCGGCCGTCGTGTTTGTTCGCGCCTGCGACGTCTGCGATTCCCGAACGGGTCCCCTGCCTGGGCTGGCCGAGGTCTGCTGCAGTTCCTCTTATCAGCGGCCGCTGGCTAACGTCGCAGAAGACGGAAGCGTCAAGCCTCGGGCTGGCCCAGTTTGGCGTTCGGTTCGCGGGCGCGCCGACGCGACGACGCTCCGTCGTCTGGCGGTTGTAAACGGGCCCTGAAAACATCTCCGCCCTGTGCCGTCGGCCGTCAGTTATCCGGCTGACTTCGCTTTCTTCGCCGGCCGCCGAAGCGCGCCCGGGATGGCATTTCTCGCGGCTCGTCGGGCCTCGAGTTTGCATTCCCGTCAGTCTCCGGCCAGCCGTCTGCGCTCGCTTGATACTCAACCCCGACCAGAGGGGGTGTTATGTCTGGCGCGGGATTCTTTCTGGCCGCTCTGCACCCTGCGGCCGCCCGTCGGCTCTTATACGCATATAGGTGTGTCAGTGTATGCATGTGTGTTCGTGCGTGCGTGTGTGTGTGCGTCTCCGTCGGCCCACTCGATGGGATGGGCCCTAGACACGGCAGCTGTCTGCGATGTGCGTAGTCGTGCGGTAAAAAGGCCTGCCGGCGTGCCGCTGCCCCCGCCCCAACCTTTATTCTCCTTATGTATGTACCTACGCGGCGGCGGCGGCGGCTTTCAAGAACTCTCTCGCCCGTCGTCGTACCGGCGAAGTCAATAGCGACTAGATTGTCAGCAGTGCAGTAGGATTCGCAGCGAGGCCCCCTGCTTGGGTATGTATGCAGGCAGGCGGCAACATTGGCTCGGTTCGACCTGTTGTTTACGACGTTTCCAAACTTAGGCGACCTGAGAACGCTGTGCAACTTCCGACTGGTGGTACCATCGGAGAAGTGCACGGTGCGACGTAGCAGGGAAGAGACGAACTATTCGGGGGTCCTCCTGGACAACGGGTCGGGCGACGACGGTCTTCTCGACGACGACAGGCCGCCGCTGCCACGTCCGGCCGCTTCTTCCCCAGCAGCAACTGCAGCGCCTTCGACGCAGCGAGCGCAACAGAGAGCAGCGGCCGCCACCGCTTCTGCGGGAGCCTCTCGAGAGGACGGGTCGTTGCTGCGCCGTCTTCGGGCCATCCTGTTGGGCCTTCGCCAACCGCAGACGATTTGCCAGGGCGCCAGGAGAGCGCGGCCGACGGCCGCCGTCGCCGGCAGGCGGCGTCCCATGGCCGAGGGGCCTGCCGGCTCCGCCGAGGCCAGCTGCAGCTCCCACTACCAGCGCGCACCTGCCGTTTGCAGCGCCGGGTCGAGAAGACGTCGCCTGCCGGATGCGCTTCCCTCCGGGGAGGACATCGCCACCTTGGTGCTGTCGAACGCGGAGGTTGGCACCATTGGAAGCGTTCGATTATTAGCTATTGAATGGCGTATGTACTCGCTTGCAGCTCCTAGTGGGCGACTGTCTCAGCGAGTGCTTCAAGCGGGCCGGGTCAGTGCCCAACAGTTGCTCTCTGCCATCCTTGCTCGAGGCT
The DNA here is from genome assembly GCA_030248115.1 of Linhomoeus sp. GSCO2_2. NCBI lineage: Eukaryota > Metazoa > Nematoda > Chromadorea > Monhysterida > Linhomoeidae > Linhomoeus > Linhomoeus sp. GSCO2_2. The sequence goes on from JASAMZ010002921.1 coordinate 23,800, forward strand.
TTCGAGCCGGCACCCGCCGAGCAGCCGCCGCCTCCGCTCGACTCGGCCCACCTTCCGGCCACCATTCGGAGGCCGGACGGCGAGCGACCGCGGCGAAGGCCCCCTCCTTCCAAGGGCGAGGAGGGGCGCCCCATCGCGCGGCCGAGAGAAGAGGAGGCCGCGGCGAGCTTCGACCTCGACCTTCCCATGTCGCTGCCGGCCAGCAGTCTGGCCAACCAGCTCGACGCCTACTACCCGCCCAACAATCGAGGCGTCCACGCGCCCCCGAACGTCGACTACTGGGACGCCGACGACGCCGCCTGCGCCAGACGCTGCTACTCCCTGGGGAAGCGACCCGGCGTCCCCCACTGGCGCTGCAGGGAGTCCAGCAGGGCCCCACACGAGCTACTACCACCGACGTCCGAATCTGAGACGCCGAGGAGCGCCCCGTCGACAACGTCGCGCGAACTCGGCCAGCACCCAGCCAAGCGCTAACTACAAGACGCCGACCATTTCCTCAGTTAATTTTTTGTCCATTGTGGTCCAAGACTTATATCCTTTCCCCTGCATTTCCCCGTTGCTCTGTGAGAGGGGCGCGCCTGCTTGTTCAAATTTCGGTCTTCTTCCGGTGATACACATATTGCCATGTTCTTGTCATACAAAGAGAGAAGAAACCACTGGAGTGCTTTCTGCGGAATAGTGCAAAACGATTGAGAATGCTGGAAAAATCGAGCAACCCTTTGAAATCACAAGATTTCCAGTATTCATAATCAACAAGGGTTGAAAGGTTCCATAAAACAGGTGTACACGTGTTTCTGTAGGGCATGTTGTAAGGCTCCATTTGTTAGAACTCCATCGCTCAGGCACAGCGCGTAGACGAGAAAGCTTCTTCTCCGTAGGTAGTCATATGAGCAGGAAGGCGTCGAAGACGGACATCTCGCAGAACTTGTAGAAGAGCTTCTCCGCCATCACCAGCACCTCGTCCAGGTCGAGATGGCCGCTCAGTCTGAACGGCAACAAAGTTGGAGCATACTATAACTTTCAGTATAATAATTCAAGGGACGCCGCTGGAGGGAGGGAGCGAAGGAGGGAGGGAGGGAAGATGAGGGAAGGCGAGGCGAGGTAAGGGGAGGGGAGCGAGGTAGCGACGGAGGAAGCACAAGCTCCAAACTAAAAGCCGCAGCCACCCGACCTAGACACGAACTGGTGTATCTGCGCTCCGTCGTTGCAGAGGAAGATGCGCCTTCGATTCAAGTAGAGGACGGCGGCGGCCACGAACAGGTCAAATCCGTAGTCGAACGGCTGGACGTCCTCCGCCAGGTTGTAGCCTGCAGCGGCGCTGCGCTGTGGCGCAGAGAATCGCCGGACGCATACTGTACCACTCAGAGGCGCACCCTTCTCCCTCAGCTGCAGTCTCCAGCGCTCGCGCGTGTACCACCCTTGCGTGGAGTGCAGTTCTACGTGGTGACTGCCCAGGATCTCCAGAAGGCACAGGCCGTCCTCCATCCCGAATTCCCGTTGGAAGGACAGTAGAAGCCACCTGACAAGAGAAACGTGCAGGAGCTCCTGCATCCAAGCACTCCGCAAAAATCGTAAAGGGAGTATGATTCCTAGGGACACTATGACTAGCGTTACTGTAGCGCAATAAGGTCACAGTAGTTGCTATTCACATCGTCTGTTGCAAAGGTGCGCGATTATTGGAGAACTACGGTATCACGTGGTTCCCACTTGTGGCAGAAGATCAGTTCGGACGCCTCGCAGAGGTGCAGGTAGTGGCAGAGGTCGGCGTCCACCGTCTCCAGCAGACTGCGCAGCATCTCTTGAACAGTAAGTGGGCGCTTTCGAACCAATCACACCTCCACAGCAGCTCGAAAGTGGGCTCACTGATGCGCCTGAGCATTCCGTTGGCCATGAAGTGCTGCTGGATGTTGACCATGTAGTGGCGGAAGCACCAGAAGGCCACCGCCTGGAGAGTGCGCAACGTGTGACAGACAGGCTTCTATCTTCTATAGCGGCAAATATGTCCATAGGTGCGACTGGTCGTAATACTAGGGGGGGGGGGGGGGGGGGGGTTACGTCAATATTTGGGTTGGGGCGGGGGGGGGGGGGGGGAGTTAACGTGAACAAGAATCGCGTTCTTGAACTTTGAAGGTTTCCAAATGTGAGACAAAAATGCCTACAAAAACCCTTACCTTAGCTCAATGCTGATAAAAATGTCCAAAATGGCTAAAAAATGTTTTTAAGAATACCGTCACAGGCGAAAATTTTGACCAAGTTTGGGAAAACATCGTAATTTTACTGTTCACTTGTCACGGAAGAGGGGGTAACAAGAATTTCAGTCAAATGGGGTCAGCTGGGGGGGGGGCGGGGGGTAACGATCCCGGGGGGGGCCCCCGGGGGCCCCCCCAATCTCACGTGCTACCGAGGCAAAACGGCCGCTCTATCCCACCTCCGACTTGAAGACGACGAGGAAGCGGGCAAAGATGTCGTTCATTCCCTGGACGTAGCCGATCTCGGGATGCATGACGCAGAAGGTGACGAGGCCGTCCCGAAGCGCCAGCAGAGCGTCGCAGTTATCCTCTCTGGAAGCGGCCGCCGTTTGGAAACGGTAATTTACGGAGCAATAGACGGCGGCGCAGCTTACTGGAACGCCGGATGGTTCCTGTCCGTCCTGGGAACGTCCTTCGAGATGTAGCGAAGCGGCTCGTACAGAGCTTCCACCGAACAGCTCAGCCGCTTGGCGAAGATCTGAAGAGAGGGGACGAAGCGCTTTCAAACCAGCGCTCGTAACAACTGCCTCCACCCACCTCCGCTTCGGAAGTGAGAATGCCGGCGTTGTCGGAAGACGACGAGGTCGGCAGAGCGCCGGCCATATCCAACAGCGAATCGACCGTGCGATGGTGCAGCTGGGGGCGCACTCGAGCGCGGTCGTCCGCCGAGCGCGCCTCGAGGTACGCTACAGTAGCCGATGGGTCGGCGCCGACAATCATGGGCCTGTCTTCGACCAGGAAGTTCTCGGACTTCCAGCAATCGAAGTCGGGGAAGCGAGCTGGAATGAAGACGGCCGATTCCATCGATTGCAGTATTCATTTGCCGAGTCACTATGCAACGCGTACCGAGCAGCACTTCGAGCCAGTGCCGGCGCGCGGCGCGGTAGCGGCCGAGCGCCTGCTCCAGAATCGTCGCTCGCTCCTTCGACGTGGAGTTGAAGGGGAAGAAGCCGAACAGGTAGCACCAGGTCATTTGGCGAATCGACTCCTCCACCCCGCCTTCAAATGGGCCATTGTAAAAGCATTGGACGCTACGCAGTCGCAAGCGAACAGAGCACCTTTGAACACCGACTGCCGAAACAGTTGCTCGGACACCAGCCGACCCTCCGAGTCGAACATCTGCTTGAATCTCGACGCGGTCACGGCCGACTCGCGTCGAATCGACCGATTCCAGTGGGAGGGTATCAGGTTCTCGGCGCTTCGATTACGGCCACACCAACGCCGAGGCTACCGAGCTCGCCGACGGCCGCACCGGTTTGCTGCTCGCAGACTCAACGACTGAAGAACTCGCGTCGCCGATGTCCTCTTCACCCAAGGAGGTTTGCTGCCCACTCTTACTCGTCGAATCGACTACACAAGCATCAGGTTGTGCTTCCACTGCAGCTGTCGCCTCTTCGATTGACCCATAACAGCCGCTTGAACTGCTGGCCTCTTCGCCACACGAGCTGGTCGGCTCAGAAGCGTCGGTCCATAGGTTCTTGCCCGAGAATCGGAGCAGTAGATCTCCACGTTCAGGGTAGACTTCAGCGGAAAGTCGACCAGCTCGTCCTAGGGAGAACACCTTCTCAAAGACGGCGAGGGCGCAGCTTAGGCCGTTACAGAGGCGTAGTCGATGACGCCGCCGCCAGCCGAGGTGAGCTGCCGGACGTCATTTCAGAAGTCTACGCGAGAGCGTTCCCCTCCAAAGCCAATATTAGTTGGTTAGAGCTGCAAGGCATAAAGTCGATTCGTCATTTCTTTCGGCGAAAACATTGTTATTTCTATCTTGCTACTAATTCTTCTTCGAATCTTGACGAGAGAATCGGGCCAAGACCAGCCCTCTACACTAAATAGTTTTAGCAA
>JASAMZ010002922.1:0-18316 GCA_030248115.1 Linhomoeus sp. GSCO2_2
CAAAGTTCGTCGCTTTACAATATCAGCCTCGAATACCAACTTCTCAAGCGGAGGAGGATACAACGCAACGCAGCGTCGAAACCGGGCCCAGAGCGATCGCAAAGAGGTCGCGTGGCCTTCTTCTTCTTCAGTCGAAGTTGATGGCCAGGAAGGTGCGGCAGTTGGCAGCGCAGTGGCAGCCGAGGAGGTACATGAGGGCGCCGGTGGACCAGAGCAGGCCGCAGAAGGCGTGGCCGGCCAGGAACCAGAGTGCGCCCGTCCACAGCAGGCACCAGATGACCACGGCGATGCAGCGATAGTGGTAGAGGGCCATCAGATGGCTGCTCTGCACCAGCAGGCCGATCGTCCCTGAAGCAGCGCCAGTGGTTGTGGCAAGGCATACATATGAGCAGTTGCACTGCTCCCCCACCCTTTCCCCACCGAAGATGAGGAAGAGGGCGGAGATGATCAGGGCGGCCAGCGGCGTCATGTTCCACCAGGCCGGCTCGTACCAGACGGAGTTGTAGTAGAAGTTGGTCATCAGCAGCATCACGAACCAGTCGGCCGCTGAATAGGGAATGGAAGTAAGTCGGAGTCTCATCATCCACAGGTCCGACTCACTGAGGAAGAACATGGTGGCGATCCAGCCGTGCAGCTCGCCGCAGCATACCATCCACTGGTCGTCCCAGTCGCCCAATTCAAAGAACATATTATCTTCCTCGGCTACTGTAGCGATTTCTTCCTATTCCGACATCTCGATTCATTCCAATTTTCAGTTGTACATTATGGGCTTCTATCGAAGTTTATCCTCACTTCTACATACTTTCAGGAAATCTCAGACGCGCGTGCGATCCGTGGACGCATTCTGAAGAACTTCGAGCGCAGTCTCAGCGCCGCCACGGAAGAGGAGCGCGAGCGACTGCTCCACGTGATCATCGTGGGCGGCGGACCGACCGGAGTGGAATTCGGCGCAGAGCTGTACGACTTCTACCAACAAGTGGGACTCTGCCCATATGTAGTAGCTTACATACATTACCTTGTTGCCGGTTTACTGTACTATGCAATATCTCCTCAGGACGTCAGCCGCCTCTACAAGGACACCAGACCTTTGTGCCGCGTGACGCTAGTGGAATCTCATCAGATTCTCTCCTCCTTCGACAAAAAGCTGCAGGTGTACGCAGAGAAAAAGATCTCCCAAAGGGCTAACTTCCATTTGCTGAAGAGTTCTGTGACCGGTTGGTACGCAGGCTCTGCCAATGTAACCGAGTTGGCAACCGGAGCTACGGCGGGCCTGTGTATGTATATTCCAGCCGTGGAGGATGGTCGCGTCCTGCTGAGCGACGGTACTGTCCTTAGCGGCGGCCTAATCGTCTGGAGCACTGGATTGGCGCCCAGAGCGTTCACGAGTGGGCTGGGCTTCGAGACGAATAAACACGGCCAGGTAGCGCCCAGTTACAATCTGTTTCACGACTAAGATAAAGACATCAGTCATGTCACGAACTCTAGATTCTGACGGACGACCGACTTCGCGTTCTGTCCGACCCCAACAAGCGCTGCTACGCGATCGGCGACTGCGCCGACATCGCCACCTTCCCGCTGCCCTGCACAGCTCAGGTGGTTGCGCTGCAATACCGTCATTTGAGCTTCTGTGTGAGCTACCGTAACTCCGAAGGCGCAAGTCGACCCACTTCTGTCATGTACATAGGTGGCAGAGCGCCAGGGTCGCTATCTCGCCCAGTGTCTGAACGAGAAGGCGAAGGCCGACGCGGCGGGTCGCGCGCCAGACTCGAAGCCGTTCAGCTTCAAGTCGATGGGAATGCTCGCCTACATCGGCGGCTATGAAGGACTATCGGACCTGCCAGAGTTCAAGCTGAAAGGTCAACTGTTTGAGGTATCGTCTGCGCGCAATTGCGGCAGTTTGCATTTTTGAAGCGCATTCAGGTTTCGCGTCCTGGTTTCTGTGGCGCTCGGCCTATCTGACGCGCCTCGGCAGCTGGCGACTGCGCCTACAAGTCCCATTGGACTGGCTGAAGACGCTGCTATTCGGCAGAGATACGTCGCACTTCTGAGGCCCTTTCGCTTGTTACGGTACTTGATTCCGCGCGACCACACTCGACGAATAACGATGCCATCATAACAGTTGCGCTTACGTCGGTCGCCAGCCCACTGAAACAACAACTTTGGACGCGCGAAGGCACACAACGAAGACGTGTAGAATCGCTGTAGAAGACAGACCAGAGTCACGCTGTGTGTATGGATGTGTGTGTGTGTGTGTACTACATATCGACTGATAGCGAAACGAAGCAGCGCGGCCCGCCCTTTCAGTCTTAGTGGCCTAGCGTACAGAATAGACTCTCTACCGTCCTATACGTACAGTCAACAAGGAAGAGAAGAGAAACAGAGAGAGAGAGAGAGAAGGATCAACTTTGGTGAACTTTGCTGGGCGACACACACCTTGGGGGTCGAATGGTAGAAGCGCGCAGTGGCCACCACCACAAACGGGCGCGTCCGATACAGGGCGAGAACCATTAGTAGCAGCAGTACAGGGCGGTAGTAGCTGGAGGAGCGCCGACGAGCCGCGCGCGCGCGCGGTAGTAGCACCAATCGCGTTCCCAAGTAGCAGCGCGTTCAGAGCACTGAGACGTAGTTGGCCGGCAGCATTCCCCATTGGTTGGTGCGCTTCACCGTCCCCGTCATCCAGCCTTCGTCCACCGGCTGACAGTTGACGATCACGTCGCCCTCCACGAAAGTCACCTGATGTATAAGCGTGCGAATTGACTTCTAATCGGAAATGCGGCATACCATAAGCAGTTCGCAGTCTCTATCTACCTCGTCGGTGTCGGCGGCGGTGTAGTCGTACAAGGCGCGGTAGGAAGCGCCCGCGCGCCCCCTCGGGCCTCCCCCGCCGGAAGGCGTTCGCGCCCCCGCTGTGACTGCTGAAATGCCCAAGAAACGCGAGTGAACTGCTTTCGTCCAAAAGAAGCTCAACGAGCGCCGAGATGCAAAAAGCCGGAAGCCCCATAAACCAAAGAGCCGAAAGGGCGGCCACCTGCGGTGAAGCGACCGGGTTGCCCCACGGGAGAAGTGGCCGCCTTCGATTGCTGCTGCTGTTGCTGCGCCGGCGATTGGGGCCCTTTGGCGCGAAGGTCGCTGCCGCCCACCGTACCCCACTGGCCGCTCATCGGGTCGTAGTCGGCGATGGAGCCGATAGGCGCCGCGCGCAATGCCCCTCCTCCCCCTCCCGCTTGCGCTTTGCCTGAGGGGAGAGTAGCACCATAGGCGGGGATGACAACACAACGGACGTCCCCCCTTCCCTCCATTCCAACGAGATCCCATCCCCCTACTACCGAATGAAACGTGACGTTTCGCAGCCGAAGCTGAGTCAGCCAAGGCCGGAGTTATACGTGCGCGCCACAAGCGGGGGCCATTATTAGTCAGCTTCGGCAAACAGCGCAGAATGCGCGGATGCCAGAGGGATTACTGGAGGTATTATAGGGCAAACAAGGGCGGTGGAAGAGAGGCGCCAGCCAAAGCAAAAGCAAAGCAGCTCCTCGGCAGGCAGCGGAAGCGCAATGGAAGCCCAACCTTGGGGCGAGGTCGACGGGTAGTATGCCTCGCCAGGAGGCGACGGGTTCATGGTCGGCGACGTCGTATACGAAGTGTCGGCCGGAGCACCCATGGACGGCAGTCTGACGGCGCCGGGAGAGATGTGCGCCGCTGCTGAACCGATTCACCGCAACTCGGCACATTTGCAAGACAGTCCAAAATAGAACTCGGAAAGGTTCGTTACTTTCCACCACACAGGCAGGTTTAGGGCTAATCTAACCGGTTACTTTCACAGCACAAAACGTGTCGAAGTTCGTATGGAAACCCCAATGAATACATCCTTTCGGCCGACCAGAAGACAATCGGAAGAAACAGCCAAAGTATGTACCGTACTACCTCTGGCGTCTTCGACGGTCGAGGGCGGTCGCTGCTTTTCCATCTGATCCTTGCGCTCCATCTCGTGGTGGTAGGCCGCCTGACTGACCACTTGGGTGTTCTTGAGGTGCCTCTGCGTCTCGGGGTCGTCGGCCACGTTGATCTTCATGCCTCGCGAACGCTCGAATTCCTCATGGTACTTCGCCTGCAAGCAACCCGAGCGCTGATATGTGAGCCTTTACACTTGTAAAGGTGTACAGAATTGTCTACTATAAAGAAGTAGCGAGTAGCGCCGCCGATGCGCCTTCCACCGCCGGCTGTAGCAACGTTGGCGCTGGCCGTCTGCCTGGCCCTACCGACCATCCAGTCTGTGGAAAACGGCGGCGAGGACGACTGCGCCCTTTGGAGGAAGACAGCGCCGACGGCGAACGACAAAGCAGCCGGCGTCGATGTCATGTTTCTGGTGGACGACGGCGCGCCGCCTACGATGCTGGCCGCCCAGAAGAACCTGTTCGCGGCCGCCAGCTGCTTGCACCCGCGTCTGGCCATCGACTTCGTCTCCACAGAGGGTGCCCGCTTCGCCGCCTTCTCCCTGCGCGACGGCCACACGCTCTTCCACTTCGATGCGACGGCCGGCGGCGTCGACGGACGGCAAGTGCGGCAGAGAATTCGGAGCATCGCCAGACGACGAGGAAGCAAGATTGGCAAGTGTCACTCACATTGGTTGTAAAGATCGAATGAATGATCCGTCTCGTTCTTCAGCGGACCAAACAGGCGGCCTGTGCAACATTCTACGCCGACTCAGAAAGGAAGACGGCTTGAGGAACAGCGGCCAGTTTCGTCCAGAAGCGGACAGGCTGCTGATCGTAGTGACGACTACGAGAGCTGAGACGAACGCATGCCATCCTTTCGCCCTGCTTAGAGACTTCAAACTGGCGAAGGTTCCAAATTGGCGGCTGAAAATTGTCGTCATAGGAGAAGACTTCAAGACAAATGAGGCGTCCAACTACTTCGCAGTGGAATCGATAGAAGCCACTGACCGTCTCAACGAACGCTGGATTAGAAAGTTCAGTCGGTACGCTGTCATTGGAAGCTTCTTCAACCACCTTCGCCTACCGAAAGTGTGCACTTCTTCAGGTTTATTCGGCAACCGAACGTACTGCCAAACAGAACGTCAACAAGTGCCTACGAAGATTCATCGTTAACGGCACACCCAGAAAGGTGGAGCATCAACACGACTACTATTGCCAACAGCAAAGCGGCGACGCCAACGATGGCGACGATCCAGCGGACGACGGAGCGGCGCTCGCTCGAGCTGCAGGAAGGCGACGGCGCAGAAGCTAACACAGATCGAGCGCAGACCTTGGAGAAGCCCCAAAGCTGCGGGAAGACGTCGACCGACAGCCTCTGCCTACCCCAATGGCTCGTTCTGACGTCAGTGGTCTGGTCGCTGGCGACGGTCGTCTGCATTCCCGTCTGTCTGGCCTTTTTTTGGTTGGCAATGGTCAGGCAACAGCGAAGACAGCGACGGCCAACGGACGGAAGGGTAGGACCATTCTAACTTCCGAGCGTATTATCTTGCAGAATTTCTCACTTCGACAAGGCTCAACTTGTCCAGAGAGCCGAAGCGAACCACGAGGCGGTGAATACGACCGATCAGCGCGACGACAACGCAGAAGGAGAGGGTCCGCCGCCAAGCGCGCCTCTGCTACACCAAGGAGCGAGCAGCAGCGGCTGCTACACCACCACCCAGCAGGACACACGGGGGACGGCAGCAGCAGCAGACGACGGCGACGACGAGCCAGTGGAAGTGGCCGGATTTGGGACTTCGAGGACCCAGAACAGCGAGAGCTTTCCGAAATCAAGCGATACGTCAACGATAACAAGTGATAGTTTGAAATGGACGATCGAGTCAGTATGAGTGCAAGAATTGACGAGTTGGACGGCGTTGCGAGGAGAACTCAAACATGCGAAGATCTTCATAACGAGAGTCGATTGGAGATGCACTTGACGTGACTGCCGAGTGCCGAGCAAGCAGCGCAGAGCGCAACGCGTGTGTAACTCTGCTTGGCGGATGCCGCACTCTATCGGCGACCCCTCAGCCTGTGTTTCAGTGGAAGTAGGGCTAGCGCCATTGCCAACCAGTAGTATCCTTCCAGTCTCTTCGCGCAAACAGGCCCTGCGTTGAAGAAGACAACCTGCGACACGTTCCCAACCTTCCAGCCATCCCTCCCCCTTCCCCTCTCCCGCCAACCGCTCACTCAGCCGAACGGCAAAGAGATGCGGCGGCGGCGGCGCAGCGAGGCCGCTCATCCGCGTATCTTCTTCGCGCGGGCGGCGGCCAAACTTCGCGGGCGCAGCAGATAGCGGCGGCGTGGAGAGCAGAAGAGGGCATCTCGCGCTCTTTCGCTTCGTCAGTTGGTCAATGGGAGCGGACGGCGGCGCGCGCGAATAGCCGCCCCTAGAGACTGGACAGCAGAAGGAGAAGAACGTGTCAGAAAAGTTGGCTCTCTCTTCTAGATCCGCTCGCAACGACGACGACGACAACGAAGCGTTGCCCCCTCCCGCCGCGTAGGAAACGAACAGCCGAGCAAATAAACGGCCTTTTTGTCCCAACTGTTTGCGAGGTGTGGTGATGAAAGGGGGGAACACCCACACACACAGAGAGGGACAGAAGCCGAAAGAGAGAACCCGACTCACCAAGCTTTGGTTCTTCGTGTTCTCCGCCAAACGACGCATCTCGGGCGTGTCGGCCACCACAGACGCCACGGTCTTGGGATAGTGACTGAAAGAGAACCAGCATCGTATCACTGCCAATCGAAGGAAGATCGATTGATTGATGTATCTCTTGAGTTCAGGTTCGTCCTTGCACACATACAACAATCGAAGCTAAGCAATAGCGAAGGCAGGCAGGCACTCAATGTAGGTGCCCAGTGGGCGTATCACGATCATGAATCGAGATCGGTCAGCTGCTTTCTTCGCCATCGACGACACAACGTCGGGTAGTTTGGAGGGTTGGCGTCCGTCGGCGACGGCGTCACCATAATATAAGACTGGCGACGTCGAGCCGCGACATGCATTGCCTTCCTTTGTACGAAGCTCATGGAGGCCCACAGCCAGGAGGCCGTCGAACTGGACGCCGAAGGAGCTTCGCCGCATCCGCACCTTCTCCATGCATGGTATGATGCTAACATGGAACCGATTCATGACAGTGGCCACTGGCCACAGTCCACCTTCACACCGCCCTCGAGTTTCGACCAGAAATGGAAGTTGAGGCCCTCTAGTGTCAGCTGGGCTTGGTCAGCTCGGATGACGGCAACGCTTCACCCCTCGATTTGCGCTCCCGTTCGTTAGCGTTCGCCTGCGTTTTCGTGCTTGCTGCAACTTCGCCAGGATCGGTGTCTTTCTGTTCTTAGCCAACTTTCTAGCAGACGCCGTTCTCAATTCAGCACTCTGCTTGCTTGTGGCCTGTTTTCGTCGTCGCCATCAGAGGAGTACCGGCAACGCCATGCTACCGATGGCAATAGCGACTTTGTGGTTCTTCAGTTCTTCGACGGATGTCGATGACGACGTCCTTTCTGGTTCTTCGGTTTTCCATCTCACCCATCCACTGATACGTTCACAGAAGTTGCTTAGATAGTAGTCGTTTGCCATCATGATGTTACCATGCCTAGCTTCGAACGAAAGGACGAAGAAACGAAAAGTCAAGACTCACGCTTCGCAGTAAGGGTTCTTCTCGTAACCCTTGTAGTTCTTCATGTTGAGCGCCATTCCACAGACGGTGCACTTGAAGCAGCTCTTGTGCCAAATCTGCAGATGGGTTCGTGTTGGCTAAGCTATCGCTGTCGTGTGACCGTAGAAGACGAAACGAAACTGACAAACCTTATCGAGACATTTCAGCTCCTCCAGAGGATATACTGTCTTGCCGCACTCGGGACGAGCGCATTTCTTCGATGTGGCCGCGTCGGCCGCTTTGAAACGCTGCATTTTGTCCGTCGCCGAACAAAGAAATCCAGCAGCAAGTTTCGGCAAGGATCCTCCTCTGAGCGATATATTTCTTCTCAAGTCTATAAATACAAGTTAGCGTACATTGCCAATGCCAAAGCTATGGTGGCAGTGCAAAAGTCCGCATGCCTTACGAAATCCCAAACTAAGAAAGTGAACAGCATAGAATCGTACAACAATCATGCGCAACAACAAATACGATAAGACAGGCAGCGAAGATTGCAACCATTCGTCTGCGATAGTCAAAACCGATAACATGACGTCTAGTAAACCATTCAGCCAAATCAGCTGCAGAGGCGTTCCGAATGCACTTATACCACTTTAGTTTTTGGGACCTTTCTGCCCCATATTCGATCACTCACACAGGCAGTTTTGCTGCCAAACGAAGCAACGACTAAGGCGTTACTGTAACACGTTTATTTGAATTTCAAAAGGTTTTAGCTGTTTCGCCACCAAACACATCCCAACCGACTGAGAGAACATAACAGACCTAATGCAATGCGAGTCCAGTGTAACATTCAAATATCGATATAACCAACAACGTTCGCGATAACCTTGAACTTCGCCACAGCGACAATAGATCTCTTTTGCTGCGCGGCACTGCACGCAATCCACAGCCTATTCTGCATCTAATCGCCTTCTACCTTCTCTTCCTTTTGCTTCCCTCTGGAGTCTCGGACTGCCATGATGTAGGCAAGCGAGTACTTGTTGCGCTCGGTTCTGGAACGGCGTCACTTCACATGAAGACGCAGGTTGCGTCAATTGCCCAACAACAACTGCGCTCACAGTCTGCCGACGTCGGCGCGCTTCCGCTCGATCGCCTGCTGGAGAGCGGTGAAGGCGGCCAGATTGAGGCGCGAGCGGCGCTTCAAGTCGGCGCCGTGCGAGTAGAGCAGTCTTCGAATCCAGACCAGGTAGAACTCCAGGTGGGAGGTGGACGCCAGGCCTTCCGCCGAGGCGAACCAGCCGAGTAGCTTCTCGGCGTAGACGAGATGGAGGGAGCCGACGAGAACGTCCACTGAAAGAGCGAGTGCCCCAATAGACTGAATTCTTACTTGCGATCCATTACCCTATTGCCTACCTACTGTGTTGACGGCACACCTTGCTCCAGCGGGGTCGCTTCCACCGCTCGCCGTACTAGAGAAGGCTCGGCGAGCTTCAACGCTCCAACCAGGGCGCGACCAAAGTGTCCGTCGGCGATCCGTCGGCCGACTAATGCCGGAGTTACATCAGCGTCTAGCAGGAATGGGTCGAATAGAAGTTCCTCGTCCAGAGAATACACCAGCAATCCTTCGGGAGTGCAGGCAGCCCACTGACGACCTGAGATGGGAAGGGAAAGAACCTGTATATAAGGCTTGTAGCTTCTTTTCCATTGAAAAGGCGCCAGACTGCTCGCGAGTGCTGGCGATTTCTCAGTACCACACGCAACACTCGAGCTTTCTAAGACTTCACAGCGTCAAACGGGCAAATAGCCATCAACGCATACGCAACGATGCTACCGTACCCGTGGGCGAGAAGGCCAGCTCGGTCACGCGCACTTCGGGCCGATGCGTCCTGACGCCGTAGTCGCCGCTCCGGACGCCGGGGAGCTTCAGGCGCGCCTTCGCGGAAGCTTCGCCCTCGCTGTCCGAGTCGGCGTCGACCAAAGCCAGATAGCCGAACTCGCTCATCTTCCGACGATCGATGTCGTCCTGAGAAGAAGCGACGGATAATTTCGGAACTGGCAAAACCAGCGAACCACGCACTTACCGCGACGCCGTCCAGAGAGAGATTCGTGGAGACTTGGAACTTCTTGCAGAGGATCTGCTGTCCCAAGTGGTAGATGCAGATCGTCCGACTCTGACCTCCCACCAGTAGGAAGTCGCCGTCCGGCGAGAACGCCAGCGTCGTCAGAGACCTGGAATGGAAGACACAAGAGCCGTTAAACCTATCTGCACTGCAGTACGTCGCCACTGCGTCGTCGCACTTGGACACTTTCGAGGTCGCAGCCTTGACAACGTCCGTTTCACCCCTGCCGACGTCGAAGTCGAGCTTGGCGTTGATGGAGCCCAATTGGACCCTCTCGCGCCAGTCGAACCACAGCAGCTGCGAGGACAGCGTCACCACGGCCGCCACACGATCGTCCGGGCTGATTCTCACGTCCAGGCCTGCCGCCGGGAACCATTGCGAGTCGTTGCACTCGCAGTTGCAACGGCGCGTAAATGCAGGGCGCGTAAAAGCTGAGACCCTAGCTTTGCAGCCGCCTTCTCGAGCTCGACTCCATATTGTATCGGATCCCAATCTGGACTGGACATATACTACAGGGGTTTGCAGTGAAATGGCGTCGCATCCGATTTTCGACACGCCGTTGCGCAAAACAATGCCAGTTTCTGTCTCTAGTGCATCAAATGGTCTACAACTTTGACACTATCAGAATGATCAGTTCAAATTACGACCCGATGGCAGGGTACGCTCGAGAACGGCGGCAGCAAAGTTAGGGGTCACTTTTTACGCACGCTCTAGGATGCGCACCTTCGTCCGCCAGCGGTACGGTTTCAACGGCGGCCTTGCCCTCCACAAAGTCCCAGACTTTCAGGGTTTTGTCCCAGGACACGCTGACGAGGGCGGAGGAAGCGCGCGCGAAGTCGAGACCGCCCACCGGAGCCGTGTGTCCGCTGAGCACCTCGAGAATGCGGCCGTTGCGCAGCGACCACACGTACCGGGTGTCCCATTAATCCGGACCCCCCCTCTACAGCAAGTTGTAGGAAACTCTACGGGGTGAAACTTACACAGATTGAAGTGCAATGTGTTGGGACATCTGACACTAAATTTCAGCATTGTACAGCAAGTTACGCGGAAATGCGAGCGCAAAACCCAAAATTGGTCACGGCCGCTGGCCGACGTGGAGGAGGCCCTGCTGCAGGAGGAGGGGCTGACTGCACCCTGCTTTGGGGCCGGCAAACGAACTTTGTTTCGATCTTTCTCATGCGTGCTACAAGCTACAACTTTCGTTCCAAGACCATTCGAAAGCCTAATTTGTCTTCTTCACAACGGTACAAGTCGCACCAAATTAACTGCAGTCTAGCGAAAGTTGTGGCCGACAGAAGGTGGCGAGTCTTGAGAAATTGACCAATTTTTGGTTTTGCGCGAGAATTCCCGAGTGAACCTGTGTACAGTGCTGAAATTAGGTGTCAGATGTCCCAAGACATTGAACTACAATCTGTGAAAGTTTCAACGCCTAGAGTTTTCTATAACTTGCTGTAGAGGGGGGGTCTGGATTTATGGGACACCCGGTAGAGGTCGAAGGTGTCGCGGGCGCCGGCGCACACCAGCTCCCCGCCCGAATCGACGGCCAGACAAGAGAGTTGCGCCGCCGTGGGACAGGCCAGAGTGCGAAAGTTGCGGTAGCTGAAAAGAAGCGATCGCGAGCGTCAGTTAACGATGACGTCTTCACAAGTAGACGGCGCTACCGCTTGACGTCAAAGGCGCGAACGGTGCCGTCAAGGGAGGCGGAGAGAAGGGCGGAGCCGTTTCGAATCCAGCGAACGGCCGACACGCCGCCCTTGTGCTCGGCGAAAGTGACCAGACAGAAGCCGCTCTCCAGCGACCACAGCTTCACCTGGAATCCACGGATGCGCGCTGAGCGCTCAGTGACTGCGCAGCAAGCAGTTGGTACCTTGCCGTCGGCCGCGCCGGTGGCAACGGTGGCGCCGTCTGGCGAGTAGTCGAGGGCCGTCAGCTCCTGTAGGTGTCCCTGCTGTTTCATGACGTAGGTCTCGCTCTGCCACTCCCACACGAGAACGTGGCCGGCGCCGCCGCCTGCGCCCCTCTCGTCCGAGCAGCCCAGGGCGATCCAGTCGCCGGCGCCGTTGAGCGCCACGCTGCTGATCGAGTAGTCCGAGATGCTGGAAGAAAACGCCGAAGCTTCATTTCCAGCTACGACGCATAATGAGGATAAATTCCCAAACCTGAGATTGTGAATGAGACTGAAGTCGGGCATCTCGTGAAGAGCGAAGACCCCCGTACTGAAACCGGCGACCAGAAGGCGCGACTTGGCGTGGTACGCCGCCGCCGTAAGGAATAGATTTGACGCCGACGACAGGCACTCGTGGTAGGAGTGTCTGAGACAAAGGACGTACAATCATAGCTGCAGTGGAAATAATAGAGCGTGCTTTCGCGGCTGGTGAGATCCGCAGTCAACTTATTATAGACGCATCCTACTGTATACAGGTACAGCATGCGGCGCGGCTTGCGTTCACCCACCTGGCAGACTTCTTGTAGGCCAGAAGTTGTTCTTTGTCGAGATCTCCGAACTCCCCCTCTTCGAGTTCTTCCGGCGCGTGATTGCAGCTCCAGAGGACGAGGAAGCCGCGACGATCCATCGTGATCAGCTGAAAAGACAAGCGATGAAGTAATGTTGGCTACCACCTATGTACCTACGATACTAACATCGTAACTGTCGGCGAAGAAGAAGACCGCTTCGACGGCGGCGGTGTGTCCGCCGACGCCCTGCATCTTGAGCTGCTTCAGCGGTTGGGCGGCGCAGATCTTCGTCTGCGAGTCGGCGCAGCCGACGGCGAGCAGGCTAAACATCGATGATTCCACTACAACAAACTGTCACACCATTCCAAATCGAAGTACCGGGAATCGGAGCTCCAGTCGAGCGAGAGGGCGGAGTCGTTGATCGTTTTGAAGACGTTCTCGAGGTAGAAGGGATTGCGCGGACAGGCGTCAAGCCGCGCCGTCTTGTACAGATGCACGTCGCCGTCCCGACAAACGGCCAACTTCCTGAAGTGTGCAGTGCGCTCTTCTCGCCCATACGGCTTCCGCATTCGAGCAGCACACCTTCCATCTGGGCTGAACTTGACGCCCTTGACGTTCCGTCCGAACTTGTGCCTATGGAGCACGGCTCGGCTCATCAAACTGACCAGAAGACCCTCGCCGTCTGCGAAATAGGCGCCGATAAACAGACAAACAAGCACCAGAATTACAGCCTAAACGAAGCCACGCACTTTCATTGATCAAGAGAATGGCACTTCCGTCGTGGTTGAGACTGACGTGGCGCAGGGTCAGTCGCGACTCGACCGGCAGCGTTTCCGAACGATTGCTGAAGCGAAAATGATGCTACGCTGGACGCACGAGAATCGCAGAGCGGAAGCGAAGAAGGAAGCAAGCACTTCTTGAGGTCGAAGATGGAGACGCGATTTCCAACTGGGCTGAAGAGCGCGTCCCCTTTGGGCGAGAAGCACACCTGTCCCGACTTGTAGACGGCGCCGATCAGATTGGAGAACTGAAATGGACACTGCGACTGTTTCTGGCCCGGAAAGCAAACGACAGAACACAGTAATCGCAATAGCTGCGCGACCTGGAAGTTCAACTTCATCTTTCTGGAAGACGTCGTGGTCGTCGTCAATAAGCACTGTCTCCCCCATACACTTGAGTTCTGTTTGAAAAGAGCGAAATCCACGAGTTAGCAGAGTTGCTTAAATTTGATTGTGTGTCGTTCCGTCTCTGTACCAGATTATTTGCTAGTTATCCCACACCGATTAAAACTTCTAGCGCTCCGTACATACTGTAACGCAGTAGTTCAATACGCAATTCATATAAAGTCACGGGCCACACTGGCAGGAAGCACACATCTCAACGAAGACAACACTCTCTGTCTGGGTAGTGGACACCAAAACACTGGGGCTGACGCAATAGAGCCGAGACCCTTGCACTTCACTAAGGCATTGTCAAAGCTACAACAGATACAGGTACGTACGTATCAGCCGACTACTGACTACTGCCATCCCGATTTTGCACCAATTAGATTGTTATCCAGGAGTTGCATTACGGAGTTTATATAGCGAGTCAACCGGTGAAATAAATCAATTGAGATTCTGATATACTTATCTAATAGATATATGCAGTAAACACAACCGCAATAACCTGCCGATGTGTTACAAGACGAGGAAGAAGAAGACGCCGCCATCGGCGGCCAAAATGGCGTCGAAAGAAGGCCCTGGAAAGAAGCCGGTAGCGCAGAACGCGTCTTCTGAAGCCGCCAAAGCCGGGGCGACCAGCAAGAAGAAGAGCCTGACGACGCAGCCGAAGGTCGGCAAGAAGGTCGCCGAGCTGCGCGCCACGCTGGTCATGACGAGAACCATGCTCAAGGAGGAAATGCAAGCCAGAAGAAGTAAGTGGCTCGTTTACTCTCGAAATTGCCGTTCGTATATAACTCTACACGTTGCATCACCTACTGTCGGCTATCCTTTTCGACTTCAGAGCTTGAAAACAAACTGGCCCAGCTTAGAGAAGAAATGCTTCGCGAGCAGCAGCGGGTTGACGACACGCAAAGAAGCACGAGCAGCGACAGTACCAGCAGCAGCTACTACGCCACAGACGCCGCACTCGAAGAAGGAGAGGAGCGGGCGGAGGAAGAGCGCGTCACTGCTTTGGTATCAGCAGCCGCTCCCGCCGAACTCGAGAGCACGCAGCAGACGACGGCGAGACCAAAGGGGACGACAGCGACGATGACGAGCGCCTTGACCACCACTACCTTATCCGAGGGCGAGGACGTGGCGCTATTCAACGACGACATCTCCCCGCCAACTGTCGGAGTGCGCGAGCGGATGCAAAAGCGTCACCGCAAAAGCGCCGGCGATTCTCTGGAAAACATCTGTGAGTAGCGTTCGCATGCCGTACGTATGTACGTCGATGCCAATTCGGCCAGATTGCCAACTACGGACGTTCAGTGTCGGAAGAGGCGGTTGCGTCGGCAAAAGACAGCAACAGCAGCCGAGCGAGTAGCAATGGGGCGGAGCGTCGGAAGAAGGCTCGCCTGCCTAAGTGCGCCGAGCGACAACGGCGCAAGCGCAAGCAGCGACAGGCCAAAGCTGTCGCCAGCGGAGCCAGCGCCAGCTCCGACACAAGCGCCCACCAGCAGAAGGAGCGGACGAAGAGCGACGACACGATGAAAAGCGTCGAAAGTTTGAAAGGAAGCCCAGAAGAAGGGGAACCAAACGCCGACCTCTTGAATGTGATCGACTGACAGCGCTGCTGAGAGTAACGACGTGCGCCGTTTTGGGCCGGTTCTTTGCAAGAACGACTCAAGACTCGAGTATGAAGGAGCAGTGGTACTCGAGGAGAACAGCTGTGTTCTATTTTGCTTAGTACCTACGCAAGGAACCAGACACCCCCCACCCCCCCCCCCCCCCATTCGTCACTGCCGAAAGGAGCTAACCTTATGTAGTTTACATATATGCCACCGTAACGAATTTCAATGATGCTTTGGTTGCGTGTTCACGACTAAGATGTTTGAATATTTGAAGAAACCAGTCAGCGTTTGCCTATCTGTCATAAGCAGGCGGCAGGGCCGATTCAAACTTCAAACATTTGAAACGTGTCTACCACTAAGAAGTTTGAATATTTGAAGGAACCAGTCAGTGTTTGCCTATCTGTCATAAGCAAGTGGCAGGACGATTCAAAATTCAAACATTTGACGCGTGTTCACTACTGAGATGTTTGAATATTTGAATCGACCAGTCAGCGTTTCCCTATCTGTCATAAGTAGGTGGCAGGGCCCATTCAAACTTCAAACATTTGAAACGTGTCTACCACTAAGAAGTTTGAATATTTGAATGAACCAGTCAGCGTTTTCCTATCTGTCATAAGCATGTGGCAGGACATTCAAAATTCAAACATTTGGCGCGTGTTCACGACTAAGATGTTTGAATATTTGAAGCAACCAGTCAGCGTTCCCCTATCTGTCATAAGCAGGTGGCAGGGTGGATTCAAACTTCAAACATTTGAAACGTGTCTACCACTAAAAAGTTTGAATATTTGAAAGAACCAGTCAGCGTTTCCCTATCTGTCATAAGTAGGTGGCAGGACGATTCAAATTCAAACATTTGAATCGGTTTTGCTCCATCTGCGATAAGAAGCAACCTTCATCTCAACCTAGAAAAACACCCACGGTTTAGTTTGATTTGAGGTGTTTCTCCACAACGTTCGAACAAAGTAAGTCATTATTAGTCGACAATGGAAACTTCGTCCAACTTCGATTTGCTGCCCTTCGAGCCGAGCGACAGCGAGCGCGAAGCGATGGTGAGCTTGGACTTGGTGCCCGTCAACGTGCAGTGCAAGCTCTGCCGCAAGTGGCGCGTCCTGCGCGAAGTCTTCGACGCCACAGAGGTGGCCGACGACTGGAACTGCTCCATGAATCCAGGTTGGGCACTTGCACCGATCGTTTGTAACCAGTAGAATTGTCTTGGAGTAGGGGAGTCGTTGTTGCAGACGAGAAGTCCAACAGCTGTGACGCGGAAGAGGCCGTCAATTTCGAGGAGGATGAGGGTCTGCTGGATACGGCCTTCTCCGAGGGAAGCGTCGTCTGGGCGAAGGTCGATGGACACGCCTGGTGGCCCGGCATCGTCGCCAGAGACCCCTCCAAGAACCTGTTTGCCGAAGCGACCAGAATGCGCGGAAAGGTCGCGTTTTGAACTGTCGTCGTGGTACTTTGTTCGGTCGCCTTGGTAGATTGTCACTTGTATCACTGGTTTGGTGGTTGAGCGACGCTGACTTGAAATGACCATCGAAAGATATTGCAGGGCCGGGT
Organism: Linhomoeus sp. GSCO2_2; assembly: GCA_030248115.1. Classification (NCBI taxonomy): domain Eukaryota; kingdom Metazoa; phylum Nematoda; class Chromadorea; order Monhysterida; family Linhomoeidae; genus Linhomoeus; species Linhomoeus sp. GSCO2_2. The sequence continues at coordinate 16,481 of JASAMZ010002922.1, forward strand.
GCGCTACCACGTGATCTTCTTCGGCACTTTCCCCTGTCGCGCCTGGGTCAGAGGCACCGCCATCCACGCCTTCTCCAAGTGGTCGCCCGAACAGCTGCTGAACAACACCAAGAACCCCAGGCGCAGATGGGGCAAGGTAGGCCTTGCCGAAGATAGTAGTGCTGTCGAGAAAACGTTTATGTGCAGGTAATTTGCGAACCTCTCAGAAGTCGGCGACGGCGGCGGCGAAGAAGAAGAACGGGGCCGTGATGCCGAACACGAACAGCAGCAACGGTCGATGCGCCATGGAAATGGCCGAAGCCGCGCTGCAGTTGAAGAATGTCGAGGTAGAGTTAGCGCCGTCGTTGTTCTGTCGTCCGTCACTGGAAGTGTTATGTTTACGCGATCGCAGTTGCGCGTCGTCCGCTTCGGTCTGTGGGACGGAATCCAGGGCCGATACACCCCCACTCCCCCTCCGGAAAGCGAGCCGAAGAAGAAGCGCCCCCGCGGCCGACCGCCCACTCAGCAGCGCAAGAGTGCCAGCGTCAGGCGACCTCTGAGCAGTCGCAGCGGCGGCAGCAGCGTCGTGACCAAGGAAGAGTTGGCGGAGATCGTCGAGGCCACCGTCAAGCGAGCGTTGAAGGATAGCCTTTCGACCCGGGGTATCAAAAAGTTTATTGTACTTTGGGGTTATATCGTAGGTACATAGGTAGGCATCAAAGTCTCCACTGAGCTTCAGGAGGGTCGCAGCAGCTATCGAGGAAGCGAAAGGCGACCGCATCCGCTGCTTCCAAGCAGGCGAAGAAGCGCCGACTGGCCACCAGCGACCACCGCGCCAACTTCTCTCTGCCGGTGAGTAGCACTACTGAGTCGAAACGGCCAGCGCGACTTCCAATCAACTGACCTGTCTTGTGTTCAGGCCGACGGCGTCACTTCGCAAGTTGTGGTCGACTTCGTTTCCACCTGGCACCATCCTCCCGCCACCGCTGACACGCAGGTGTAATTCTGAAGTCTGCAAGCGTATGATGTAATTGGTTGATGGAATAAGGCGAGTGTTTGTGCAGCCCGTCGCGCCCCAAATCGCACCGAAAGCGGAGAGCGTGGAGGAAGAAGAGGACGTCAGTGTGACAAGCAGCCGCTCGTCGACGACCGAAGCGCAGCTTCTCCAGGATCTCGACGATTTGGGAGTGGCCACTCTGGTGGGTGGGCGCCCTTCCGTTTCGTTGCCTTCCTGATTGTGGCTTTGTTACCGTAAGCAGTAGACAGTGTCGAGAACACTACTGTACTCGCGCAGTTGACGTTCACGCCTGCCCTACGCACGATACGTAGCTCTCCGTTTTGGCTGTATCTTCGTCCATACATAGTGAATAACACCCATTCAGCTGCCTTCGACGCAGCAGTCGGAGTCGCTGTCGAGTCTGCTGGCGGACATTCCGAAGATCGATGGACGGCGGCGCAAGAGCGGCACGGCGCCTCCCCCTCCTTTGTCGATGAGGCAGTCGCAGCAGCAGCAGCAGTCGGCGGCGAAGCACTTCCTCGACGACATCCCGGCGCTGCCCAAGCGCGTCTTCACCCCCAGGAACAAAGGTAGTACATACTTGTCGTGGACGAAGTGCGCACCCATGCTTGCGCCTATGTGACTTTTGTGCATGTACAGATACAGTACGGATGTTTCCAGAGGCGCTGTCGTTGGCGGCGGAGCGGCAGAAGAGTCTGATGGCCGACATCGTGAAGCTGAGTCAGGAGCCGGCGCCTGTGGAAGACAAGGAGAATAGGAAGGCGCCCAGTCAGCAGCTGCAGCCGGCGAAGGTCAAGCCGCGTTTCGTCGCTCCCCCCAAGGTTCCCCGCTTCCGCGTC
>JASAMZ010002923.1:0-33666 GCA_030248115.1 Linhomoeus sp. GSCO2_2
AGTGGAATGAAAATAGCGCCGCAGGCGAAAATTTTTAATTTTATGGTAAAAGATTTACAGAATCTGCACAAATATGCAATCATGTGCTCAAATTTTTTGGTCGGCATCCGTAGTGGTCCGGATTGGCCTTGCGTAGTGCGTAGTCCTCCCAGAATTAAGGGTTGGATTTGCCAACCCTTGCCAACCCTATGCCCATCTATGCTTCTAACCATGAAGCTCAAGCATGGTATACATTCGTGATTGTTGTTGGGATAGTGCTGCCCAAAAGGAGAAGCGCATACGTCGGTGTTATGCTGATTTCGGTCGCTGTGCAATGTTTCAAGTGTGGGGGTTTTCGCCAATGTGCTCGCTGCTCTCCTCACCCTTCGCTAAGGAGGGGCGCCTGACCTGCCACTTGCGCCGCAAGTTGAGTGTAAAGAAGGCAGAGAGAGAATTGTTTGATTCTCTCCTTCTCAGTCTTACACCGAGCAGTACTTACGGCAAAAGTCGACGCCAAAGCACAAGAGGCTCTCGAGTCACGCGCTTCCCTCCTGAGACCACAGACGTTCTTGACAAAGCGCCTGTCTGCACAGAGTCAACTCGAAAGTATTGGACAATTATAGTTGCGCATACTGCTCAGTGTGGTTGTCGACGAACAAACGCAATGAGGTGCGCGTCTCTTTTGTTGTTGCCAAAAGCTGTGCCGCTGCTGGTGGGATTGGTATCAGTCCTATTGTGGATGACGGCGGCAGCTCTCGATTGCGGCAAGCCCCACATCCATCCGCGTGAGAGTTCATCCAAATGTGACGAAGGGATCTCAGGCAGAGTGGTGGCCGGAGAGGGGGCCAAGCCCTACTCCTGGCCCTGGCTGGCTGAGCTGCGCACATTGGGCAGAACCCACAAATGCGCCGCCACCATTCTCGACAGTCAGTGGCTTCTCACGGCCGCCCACTGCTTCGACCCTCCTCTCGGACTGAACATGACGTGAGTTGGCAGCTTCTCTACATATCGCAAACAATTCCACACTGAAAGTCCTTCCATGGTCGCTTTAGGGACTTTGAGATTGTGGCCGGTGTGCACGTGGTACTCAACTCACACGCTGTTGAGACGTCGGAGGCGCGTCAGTACCGTCGTCCCAGGCGCGTCTACAGGCATCCCGATTACAACACCACCACTTTTCACAATGACGTTGCCGTCATTCAACTGACGACGGACTTCGATTGGACCGACTACGTCAGAGCCGCCTGCCTGCCCTCTGACGCTGATGGTCCTCTTCCGGCTGAGTGCATGGTGGCTGGCTGGGGAGTGGACCATCTGCTGGCCAACAGGGGAATCATTGCCGTCTACAACAAGCTGAGACAGGCTAGACTGCCTCTCATCGACAATGGCAGCTGCGCCGCTCTGTGGAGGTTGGTCTCTCCAGGTGTGGCTTCCACCATCGATCTATCTGGTGAAACCAAGTGGTAGTCCTTTCAGAGAGCTTGCTGAGATCTTCCCAGAGAGTCTGTGCACCAAGCACGGCTGCAGGGGCAGCTGCGAGGGCGACTCGGGTGGAGGTCTCTACTGCAAGAGAGGAGAGAAGGAGAAGTGGACTGTGGAAGGCGTCGTCTCCTTCGGACTGACAAACTGCAGCACGGAGAAGCCTAACGTCTTTGTCGCCGTCTCACACTACACACACTGGATAGACAACTGCAGAAGAGACCCCCACAACAACTGCCCCACACTCGATGATGACAACGGTGGCGGCAGTGGTGAGAGTCGCCAGCTATTGTAAGAAGACACGCTGCACTATCAACAGAACTACAGTGCAGGGTGTCATACTGGAATTCATTTTAATTCTAGTATAGTATAGTATAGTATGGAGGAATGATTTTCAATTATAGTATAGTATAGTATAGTATTACCATTCCCTGCGAATTGTAGTATAGTATAGTACAGTATAGGCAACAATTTATGAATTGTAGTATAGTACTAGAATAGAATTCCAGTATAGAAGTCACTGAAAAATGTCAAAATCATGTCCAAAATGCCAGTTTTGATGTCCTTAATTGTCCACTTAAGGCCGCAATGGTTGTATATCTGCTCCATTTACATAAGTTTTATGCGATTTGACTGAATACTTGAACAAATTTGGTCAGAATACAGCAGCGCACTGCCGAATTCGCAGTGGAAATCGATAAAATCTATACTGTAATACCATTCCAGTATGGTTTGAATTCTAGTATAGTATAGTATAGTATGAGTGAAAAATTTCGAATTTTAGTATAGTATAGTATAATACTGGAATGCCAAAACTAATTGTAGTATAGTATAGTATGGTTATACTATACTATACTATACTATAATACTGGAATTATTATAGTATAGTATGACATCCTGCTACAGTGTAGTTTAACAAGCTGTTTTAAAAAAGTTGAGTTGTTTTATTAATACAGAGTGGTTTGTGAGTATTTTAAAGTGGAAGAGTAAAAGAGTGGATACTTTTGTAAAGTATTTCGAAGCCTTTCCGATATGACGCGCGCCCGCCCGGAGTCCACTATTCATGCGCTACTTCTGACACGCTCCTTTCTGAGGGGTTCTTGCAGGGCAACATTGGGATCGCCCGGGATTAATTTTTTGAGCAAGACACGCATTTCTGAGTGGTTGTTGCAAGGCAACATTGGGATCGCCCGGGATTAACTTTTTTAGCTGACAAAATTGTTCGTAAGACAAGGGTTTAAAAAACAAAAGTATTTCTTTAGGAATGAGTGTTCAACAACTGCCTCGACGTAAGCTTTCAAACGGTCGAACGAATGCCGCTTTACAACGTAAGACGAGCGAGTTAGGGCCGATTTGCTGTTTGAACCTTTGGGTTACTGTAGATCGCGATATTCAAACTTATGAGCTTCTACCAATAGAAGAACAAATGATCAGTGAGTCAAGAGCTATCCAGCAACTCAAGACCGTCTCTCTACGACGCACGCTGAGCGAGTTAGAGCGATTTCTATGCTAAAAACGCAAGAATGTCGCTTTTCGTGGTGCGTATTTGCGTGATTAACAAAATTTTTACGCCAAGTGAAAGAGCACGTCGAGACCTTTTAGTTGACCTATCGCACGCCGCTCTACGACGTAAGACGAGCGTGTTAGAGCCGTTTTGCGTTTTGGACCTTCGCGCTACTGTAGCGCGCGCAATTCAAACTTTTGAATTTCGACTTCTCCTAACAGAATTATCAGTATGCCGAAACCTATTCAATGAACTCAAGATTGTCTCTCTATGACGGAAGACGAGCGAGTTAGATAAGTTTTGCGTTTTAAACCTTTGGGTTACTGTAGCTCCCGAAATTCAAACTTTTAAGTTTCGACCAATAGAGGAACAAATGATCAGTGAGTCGAGAGCTATCCAACCAACCCAAGATCGTCTCCGTACGACGCACGCTGAGCGAGTTAGAGCGATTTTTGCGTTAGAAACGCGAGAATGTCGCTTTTCGTGTTGCGTGTTTGCGTAATTAAGAAAATTTGTAATGCCAAACGAAAGAGCACGTCGAGACCTTTTAGTTGAGCTATCGCACGCCGCTCTACGACGTAAGACGAGCGAGTTAGAGCCGTTTTCCTTTTAGACCTTCGGGTTACTGTAGCGCGCGCAATTCAAACTTTTGAATTTCGAAGTCTCTTAGCGACATTACCAGTGAGTCGAGACCTATCCATAAAGCCCAAGATCTCCTTCCTACGACGTTCCAACGCCGAGATCTGAGAGCGTGACGCACGAACGCACGAACGCACGAACGCACGATAAGCTCTCGTAGGGGTTCGCCCGGCTGAGGCCGGGCGAAAAAAGCGACATCTCAACTCCTGTGCATACTCCTATTCCAGGCCGTAGCAGAGGCTGTGCCAAAAGTGTCATTTTAACCAGTCGCTACAGTTTTGACACGGCGAGGACCATCTACACGGGTGGAGAGGGGAGGAGTGGATTGGTTTCAGCGGGAGAGTCAGCCGTCCTCTTCTGCAGGGGAGGGTATCGGCTGTCCACTGGTGAGACAATCCAAACAGTCAAATGTCTATCGAATGGGAAATGGGCCGCCTTCAAAAGATGCACTCGACCTGGGAGGAGACTGGGAGGTACGTACAGCAATGTGTAGTTAAGCGCTGTTACGACATGCAAATGCAAATTGTTTTGCAAAGTTACAGTTTTACTGTTTACGGTAACTATTCGGCAATCGGCCGGCACTGCCTATCCACTGGATATCTAACCCTATCTAATAATTTCGTACAGTATGTCCAATAATTCGCTGTCTCTAATAGTACCACGTCTCCAATAATTTCCCATCCCAAATATTCTCTGCCCCTAATAACTTTATAGTAATGCGATTTTTTAGACGGCCGCATACTCATCGTTGGAGGGCTGGAGGACGGCTCTTTTACAGCGTCCATTCTCTCCTTCGATCCAGAAGCCAATCGAGTGGCTACCTGGAAGGCCGCCTCTCTCCCACTGAAATCGGACAGTTATCCCCTGTTGGCCGCCTCCTTTCCCCCTTCTTCTTCTTCCACCGATGGAGAGAGGAAGGGGGGATTTCTCGTCGTCGCTTCTTTGGAGCAGCGGGCCTGGATATGGACTGAGAGCGACGGTGGAGTAGGAGGGGGAGAGTTCAAGGCGGCTCCCAATCTAAACACTGTCAGTGGAGACAAGGCGTGTGGCGCCATGATCGGTAGGCAACCGGTAGAACTTTGTGCGCAACGACATGTTGACTTTTATCTGGCGTTGAGCCGCTAGAACAAACATACCCCATCTCGTCATTGAGTATCGAATACTGATTTCAACAAATACAGATGAAATCTGCGTTTGAGCGGATGCATTGTACTGATAGCGGATGGTTAACGCAGCGGGTGATTTACCATCGTGGGAATTTTACTCATTTAATAACGGAAATATTAGTGTCTGGCAGTCGGGGCGTTTCGTAGTTTGACTATACTATACAAGTTTCAGTCGATGGGAAAGCGCCATGCGGCTAAACTCACTTCCATGCCAACAACACTATAACACTCTCCCCAACAATTCAGGAGGCCAATTTGTGGTCTGCCTTTGGGACGAATGCGAGCGCTATTCTCCATCCACCGACACAAACCGCTGGCTGCCCATCGACAGTCCTATGCCAACTCCTGTACGTGTACACAGTGCAGCAGCCGTCTCCCACCGCAACGCCCTCTACGTCATTGGGGGATATGTGGGGAGTTATCCAGACGGCCAGCACAGAAATGACCTGCAGCGTCTAAAGGCGTCCACGTGGCAGTGGAGTCGACTCAGTAACATGAACACTCCCAGAGAACACGTGAGAGAGGCCGTCCTCTCCCCCACTGGCCTTTCCACTGTCATCGTCGTCTGCGGGGGTGGCAATATAGCAAATGGCGAATATTATGCCGTTCTCTCCACCTGCGAGCAGTACTCTGTGGAGGGGGATGAGTGGTCTCCATTCCCCCACATGAAGGTCGAGAGGTCCAGCCACGCTCTCGTCGAGTGGAGGGGCGCCCTCTACGCCTTTGGGGGAGGGAACGATGAACGCAGATTTCTCGACTCCATCGAGCGCTGGCATCCCTCCACCAACGAGTGGAAGTTGCTCGACGTCAGACTGCCCAAAGGGAGATCGTGGTTTGCGACGGTCGTGTTGTAAGCCGTGGTTGTAGAAAGTGTATGCATAAACGAACATCTGGTTGTCGCCGCTTTTGTATCATCCTGCAAGACTATAGTGGAGTGCGGTTGTCGTCAATAGGTACCGTCGCTTATTCGCCTTTCGCAAGGTACAGTACCTAACAGTGTCTGACTTGCCATTAGTTGTTGGCGCTTTCTATGATGCTTCCGAAAGTAGAATGTGAAGAATAACGACAGGCGGAATGAGTTGCTTTCCTTCTCAGTGTTACTCAGGGCACCAACCACTCTGCATGCCGTAGGCGATATATCGTCGTGATAAGTGGTAAGTAACGCATCGGGGGCGCCTATCGGAGGATTTTCGGACCGTTACGGTATCTTATTGCATGATTGCGGTACCAATGTGGTACCGAGAAAATCGATATTTCATCATCGCACACCCAACCGGATTGTGCATGATCGTGTTATGTAGCTACACAGTTAGAATTCCAGTAACTCAATATGCTATGCACTATGCTTGCACTCTACAAACAAAGGCCGCACCCTCTCATCTGAATGACAGCAGCAGCCCACAATGAGCAGGGGGAATCGTGCAGGGTCCTCTGCATACAATAACGTATATTAATTAACTAGCATAACAACTCAACTATGGATTTGTGTAGACGACGTGGAATTCCCTAGTGGAAAATCCCTTTGCAAAGCAGTTGCCCATCTGCAGAGCGCTTTTGATATGTAGTTTAAGCACACTATGGATTCGTTCATTACTGTATTCGTCTTGTTGCTGAGAGTGTGTAGAGAAGACAGTCGCGATTTCGGTTCTCAGGGCATTGCCTGGAGGGTGTGCGTTTTCGTCAATGTGCTCGCCGCTCGCAAGAAGTTGCGCGTGACCTGTCGCCAGCGGAGTCCTTTCCATGCGCTCACAAGTCGAGTGTAAAGGGGAGAGAGAACTGGCCGCTTCTTTTCTCATTTGTGCACAGCGCTGCCCTTACAGCAAGAGACGGCCCTGATTCGGAGCTCCCCAGTCACGCGCTTCCTTTCCATTCTTCCAGAGCGCGTGACGTGAGCACAGCAGAACCGACTTTCGCCAGAAGTTTGCAGCATTTTTCTGCCAATTGAATATAACTGAAGTCTGAAGAAGCTGAGATGGAGAAGTTGGCCCTTTTCTCTCTGTGCTTTCTTCCGACGTTCCTCTTTGCTGAAGAGTGCGGAAAGCCCCACAATCCCCCAATGGAGGCAGAGCCCCAGTGTGTGGGAGTGAGCGGTCGCGTGGTGCACGGAGTGAATGCCCTACCCTATTCCTGGCCCTGGGTGGCCGAACTGCGTACCATTGGCAAGAAACACATCTGTGGTGCCATAATACTAGACAAACGCTGGCTGCTCACAGCCGCCCACTGCTTCAGAGGACCGAAGGAGGAGCCGCGAAGAGGAGATGCGAGACTGAGCATGAAGTGACGAGATATTGAAAACCAACTAAGGCGTGGGTTCAAAACGAGGGCGTTCATTTCAGAGACTTCGAAATCGTCGCCGGAGTTGACGCCATCGATCCAACGGCAACCCATGTTGAAAGATCCCCAGCGAGAAAGTACCGTCGTCCTGGAAAAGTCTATCGTCACGAAGGCTTCAACTCGACCACTTTCCACAACGACATCGCTCTGGTGGAGCTCATAGATCCCTTGCCTTGGACCCCATACATTGGAAAGGTCTGCTTGCCAAGCGCCAGCTCCACTGCTGAAAGACTGACAGGCAGTCGGTGCATCGTCGCCGGCTGGGGGATCGATCACATCGTTGAGCAAACAGACCCCACCAGGCGCCTGTCCAAGCAGCTGAAACAAGCCACCGTTCCCGTCATTAGACAGAGTCGCTGCCAAGCGATGTACAGGTAATGGCGTAGCTGATCTGCTCCGTGGCTAAATGTGTTATTCGCACATTCACGGCGGGTATCTATCTAAGTGTGTTGTTTTAATCAGAGTTGTGGACGTACACATTGAACAGTGTTGAATTCAAAAGATCGATCAAAAGATTGAAAGGCATTGAAAGATCGGACTTCTCTACAGTGACGTCCGAGGCGTGGCCATCTTCCCAGAGAGTCTGTGCACCAAGCAGGGCTGCAGGGGCAACTGCGCGGGCGACTCGGGTGGAGGTCTCTATTGCAAGAGAGTAGGGGAGAAGTGGGTGGTGGAGGGTGTTGTGTCCTTCGGACTGAGAAACTGCAGCACGGAGAAGCCCAGCGTCTTTGCCGCCGTCTCACACTTTGTACAGTGGATCGATGACTGCAGACGGGACCCCGGCAACTGCCCCACACTCGATGACGACCCCAGCGGTGAGATATAACCAAAAGAAGACACGTTTCAGTGATAGTGCAGTGAATATGTTACGTCCAGTTTCTGTATTCGTCCAGAATCCGTATATACGGATTCTGGACGCTGCACTGTCCAAAATCCGTTTATACGGATGCTGGACGCCACGCCGTCCAGAATCCGTATTGGAGGAAGGCGCAGGCCTGCTGTATACGTTTTCTGGACGTCCAGAAAACGTATTCGAGTGAATGCGTGCAAGGGGCTTACTCCAGCCTGAGCAGGAGGTGAAGTATACGGTGGAGTGTTCACCCCACTTACAGTTTGTACTAAAACTCGGTCGACGTCGCGCCTGGCGGGTCTCAGCTGAGGCTTAGCGTGACCACCAACTTCAGGGCGCGCTCCGCGCGCCCTGAAGTCGGTCACCGGTCGCGTTAAGCCTAACCCCTTACGGTCCGGACCAGAATCAGGCATAGTAATTGAAATGCAAGTGTAAGTGAAAAAAAATTTTTTTTTCGGTAAGGTAACCTAATAGAAATCACCTTACCGAATAAGAAATGGTAATTGTGTTTTTTGGGTCTATTTTATTGGTGTGCACTAGTGTGCACTAGCGAAAAAATAGGCCCCAAAACACCTTAGCAATTGTCTCTTGGCGCGCAATTTTTTTTTCTTGACAAATCTCTTTCCATGCATGGGAAAATGGATTTTTTATTTCGGTAAGGGTGTTTTTTTTCAGATCTGAATCACCAAGAGAAAACTCTTGGTGAGTGAATTTTGACCATCTTGATAAGTGATTTCTCAAAAAAACCGGTACGTCACACGCAACATCTCATGAGAATGGTCCGGACTGTAAGGGGCTAAGCTTCGACCCGCCAGACTGCGACGCCGACTGACTCTTGTGATCCGTTTCTGGGCGCAGGGCGAGCCTAAGCATAGCCTGATTTCAAAGGAAATCCAACTTGCAAAGATAATTGCACAGTTATGTAACTTAAAGGCTAATATCTTTCGGCGCTTTCAATTTTATGCTAGAGCGCTTATAGAAGTGAGAACGCGCTTTTGATTTTGAATATGCAACTTTTGAATGCGAATATAGATTCCGCTTATAAAGCTCATTTAAAAATTGCGAATCCGCTTTTCATTCTGAACAAACCGCTTTAACCGCATGTTCGCCGAAAATGTACTTTTCGCTTGTAAAATGAAGATAGCGCTTTTGACGGTTTGGTTGGCCTGAGCCTCATATGAGCGCCTTCTAAGCGTACTACATACATAGGAGGAGATCGTAGACCTGAGCCTAGACTAAGCATACTAGGCGGAGATCGTAGGCCTGAGCCTAGGCTAAGCATACTAGGCGGAGATCGTAGGCCTGAGCAGGCGGAGATCGTAGGCCTGAGCCTAGACTAAGCATACTAGGCGGAGATCGTAGGCCTGAGCAGGCGGAGATCGTAGGCCTGAGCAGGAGGAGATCGTAGGCCTGAGCCTAGGCTAAGCATACTAGGCGGAGATCGTAGGCCTGAGCCTAGGCTAAGCATACTAGGCGGAGATCGTAGGCCTGAGCCTAGGCTAAGCATACTAGGCGGAGATCGTAGGCCTGAACAGGCGGAGATCGTAGGCCTGAGCCTAGGCTAAGCATACTAGGCGGAGATCGTAGGCCTGAGCAGGCGGAGATCGTAGGCCTGAGCCTAGGCTAAGCATACTAGGCGGAGATCGTAGGCCTGAACAGGCGGAGATCGTAGGCCTGAGCAGGCGGAGATCGTAGGCCTGAGCAGGAGGAGATCGGCCTGAGCCTAGGCTAAGCATACTAGGCGGAGATCGTAGGCCTGAGCAGGAGGAGATCGTAGGCCTGAGCCTAGACTAAGCATACTAGGCGGAGATCGTAGGCCTGAGCAGGCGGAGATCGTAGGCCTGAGCAGGAGGAGATCGTAGGCCTGAGCCTAGGCTAAGCCTACTAGGCGGAGATCGTAGGCCTGAGTAGGAGGAGATCGTAGGCCTGAGCCAAGGCTAAGCATACCAGGCGGAGATCGTAGACCTGAGCAGGAGGAGATCGTAGGCCTGAGCCTAGGCTAAGCATACTAGGCGGAGATCGTAGGCCTGAGCAGGCGGAGATCGTAGGCCTGAGCCTAGGCTAAGCATACTAGGCGGAGATCGTAGGCCTGAGCAGGCGGAGATCGTAGGCCTGAGCAGGCGGAGATCGTAGGCCTGAGCAGGAGGAGATCGTAGGCCTGAGCAGGCGGAGATCGTAGGCCTGAGCAGGCGGAGATCGTAGGCCTGAGCCTAGGCTAAGCCTACTAGGCGGAGATCGTAGGCCTGAGCAGGCGGAGATCGTAGGCCTGAGCAGGCGGAGATCGTAGGCCTGAGCAGGAGGAGATCGTAGGCCTGAGCCTAGGCTAAGCCTACTAGGCGGAGATCGTAGGCCTGAGTAGGAGGAGATCGTAGGCCTGAGCCAAGGCTAAGCATACCAGGCGGAGATCGTAGACCTGAGCAGGAGGAGATCGTAGGCCTGAGCCTAGGCTAAGCATACTAGGCGGAGATCGTAGGCCTGAGCAGGCGGAGATCGTAGGCCTGAGCCTAGGCTAAGCATACTAGGCGGAGATCGTAGGCCTGAGCAGGCGGAGATCGTAGGCCTGAGCAGGAGGAGATAGTAGGCCTCAGCCTAAGCCTAAGCCTTAGCCTGAGTCTGAACCTAACACTGACTTCAAATCAAATCCATATGTTTACAGCTGCGTCTTCCTCTCAAAATGTAAAAGCGCTTTGTTCAATTTCAAAAGCGCTTTCTTCATTTCAACAATTTCAAAAGAGCATTCTTCAAAATTAAAAGCGCAATGTTTATTATAATTTAGATTAAAACCGGATGTAACAAATTATAAGCGGCAAATATTAAACTTAACGTAACGTAAACGCACCGGCCCCCGCCCGCCCACCCAAGTCGCGCATGCACTTCGAGAATACGGATTCTGGACAGAACGGCGTCCAGAATCCGTATATACGGATTTTGGACAGTGCAGCGTCCAGAATCCGTATATACGGATTCTGGACAAATACGGAAACTGGACGTGACAAATACACGACACATGATAATGCAATTGAGGTGTTGTCTTTATTTCTGTGGATACTCCTACTCCAGGCCGTGGCAGAGGCTGTGCCAAAAGTGCCATTTCAAGTGGCCGCTATGGTTTTGACACGGCGAGAACCATCTACACGGGTGCAGAGGGGAGAAGTGGCTGGGTGTCAGTGGGAGAGTCTGCCGTCCTCTCCTGCAGGGGAGGTTATCGGCTGTCCTCTGGTGAGACAATCCAAGCAGTCAAATGTCAGACGAATGGGAAATGGGCCGCTTTCAAAAGATGCAGTCGACGTGGACGAAGACTGGGAGGTGGATACAGCAATCTACAAGCACTAATTAGCATCGGCATGCCAATGGAATATGCCTACAAAATTACAGCTGTATAGGTTACGGTAACTGACTATCTATTGGCAAGGTATCGAAAAATTCCCGTTTCTAATAACCCCCCTTATCTAATCATGCCACGCCTCTGAAAATTATCCCCGACTCATAATAGTTCACGCCCTTAATAAATTCTAAATACTGCGACTCTTTCAGACGGCCGCATACTCATCATTGGAGGGAAGGAGGCCGGCTCTTATACAGCGTCCATTCTCTCTTTCAAGCCAGAGGCCAATCAAGTGGCTCCCTGGAAGGTTTCTCTCCCTTTGAAGTCGGAGAGTCAGTCCCTGCTGGCCGGTCGCTTTCCCCCTTCTTCTTCTTCCACCGATGGAGAGAGGAAGGGGGAATTACTGGTAGTCGCCTCTTGGGAGCAGCGGGCGTGGATATGGACTGAAAGAAGCAGTGGAGAAGGAGGAGGAGAGTTCAAGGCGGCACCCAATCTAACCACTGTCAATGGAGACAACGCGTGTGGCGCCATGATCGGTAGGCAACCGGTAGAGGAACTTTGTGCGCAACGACATGTTGACTTATATCTGGCGTTGAGCAGCTAGAACAAACACCCCATCTCGTCATTGAGTATCAAATAGTGATTTCAACAGAATACAGATCGAAAGCTTAACGCAGCGGGTGATTTACCAAATTTTACTCATTTATTAACGGGGTTATTATTGTCTGGTTCGTAGTTTGACTATACTATACAAGTTTCAGTCGATAGGAAAGCGCCATGCGGCTAAACTCACTTCCATGCAAACAACACTATACCCACTCTCCCCAACAATTCAGGAGGCCAATTTGTCGTCTGCCTTTGGGACAAATGCGAGCGCTATTCTCCCTCCGCCGACACTGACCGCTGGCTGTCCATCGACAGTCCTATGCCCACTCCTGTATGGAGGGCCGTGGCCGTCTCCCACCGCAACGCCCTCTACGTCATTGGGGGATATAGAAATAGGCAGTACAGAACTGACCTGCAGCGTCTGGAGGCGTCCACGTGGCAATGGAGTCGACTCAGTCCCATGAGCACTCCCAGAGCATGGGCGAGAGCGGCCCTCCTCTCCTCCAGTAGACCTTACACTGTTATTGTTGTGTGCGGGGGTGACAACAGGGCAACTGGCAATTATTCCCGTCTCTCCTCCTGCGAACAGTACTCCGTGGAGAGGGATGAGTGGTCTCCATTCCCTCCAATGAAGGTCGAGAGGGCGCTTCACGCTCTGGTCGAGTGGAAGGGCGCCCTCTTCGCCTTTGGGGGATCCAGCAATGAAGACAGATATCTCGACTCCATCGAGCGCTGGCATCCCTCCACCAACGAGTGGAAGCTTCTCGACGTCAGACTGCCAAAAGGGAGACGGTGGTTTGCTACGGTCGTGTACTAAGTTGTGGTTATTGACAGTGTATGCATAAACGAACGTCTTGTTGTCGACGCTTTTGTATCCTCCAAGACTAAAATTTAGTGCGGTTGTCGTCATTAGGTAGGTATTCCCGCTTAATCGCCTTTCGCAAGGTAACAGTGTCTGACTTGCCATTAGTTGTTGGCGCTTTCTATGATGCTTCCGAAAGTTGAATGTGAAGAATAACGACAGACAGAATGAGTTACTCGCTTTCTCAGTGTTACTCGGGGCACCAATCACTCTGCATGCGGTAGGCGATATATCGTCGAGATAAGTGGTAAGTAACGCATCGTAAGCTGATATAAACATAAGTTTAGTAGCAGTACATAATTTGAAAGGGCAAAGTGCATAACAGTAGACAGCATGACGCAGTGATATAATGGATGCACTAGACACAAAGAAACAATAACAGCGGAAACCTCATTTCGTCAGTACGCAACACGCTGTCGTTTCAAGACCGAATTTGCGACTATTGTAATAAATAGGGTCGTATCGGGATAAATTTGTCGGAAACAATCTCCGTCACACAAAATGGTAGAACGGCCCTCGTTCCGCCTGCCAATCCGGGAGCAGGCAGGTGACACTCCGAATCAGACTCGCTCCCAAACAATCAAATACGTAGCGGCTGAGATGTCATTGCGCTTCGTCAACACACTCCGCAGAGTGAAGAGAGATGCCACTTGACAATCGGACAAAGCGCATCGCCTTTTGTCTTCTCCACTTGTCGTCGCACTGCGAAAGAGACTCGACACGGAGGCTCTCAACGTACTCGTTCACACGATAACAACAAGTCTGGCAGTTGGTAAAACATGCAACAAGAAATTGTGACGTAGAGAACAAACGACACGTCGTTTGAACGCATCCGGAGCGCTCCATTCTGCTCTGTCAAACACGTGGCCAAAACATTGACAAATTTGCGTCACTTTTTGCGCCCGGCCTCAGCGGGACGAGCCCTACCAAGGGCTCGGACGCTTTGTGCCAATAAAACAGTCACATTCCTCTAAAACAGCTTTTATAACGAATAGTCTTTGGCAAAGCGATAGTTCCGATTGTGGGCGGCACTTTCGTTCATATTTTGCGTGAGTGAGAGGGTCTATCAAAACGAGACGGCAAGATAGGCACTCTAATTGAACCAGTGCGGACGATCGTGACCTAGAACAATAGCTGTCCCGTTGCTTGGAAACCGACTCGATTCCAATTGCGCGTTCCCAAAAGCATAGACCGTTTTCACTCTTCCACACCTTACGTGAAGGCGAAAGACAGTAGAAGGAAGTCTAAAGGCGATACGATGTATCCCGCTGTACCAGTAGCACCAATCGAGGTCAAATCGGGATCTACTGTCCGGCACAAAAGCCGTCTCTTGTCGGCCTTCTGCACAGGAGTGGCGACGACCCTAATTGGAGTCGTTGTGGTGGCCGCTTACCTGTCGTTGTTGGAAAATGACCAGCCGACGTCTCTCGCGACGACAGCCGCCGCCACAACTGAGGCCACCGTGAACCTGCACCAGGGGCGCCATTCGTACCACATGTTATAATTGTGTCCAACTTCTAACTCGAAGCTACATAGATCAGTGCCGATTGCGGCCGAATAAGGAGCAGTTCTGTTGGTCCGCATTCAAACACTCCGCTTTCAAAGTGAGCCAACTTGGTGACGGGTAGAACAAGGTCTGCACATAAAGCCACAGCACTGAACAGTGGCTCTACATACCTTACGAATACCGCCCCAGGTCGACGGAGAAGGTACATATTCACGCACGCACTTCTATTGTACTGCAGTCCACGACTGTATGTAATGTGGCCGTGACATATTCCCGAAGTCCTTACAGTCCGTTCCTACATAGGTTCCTTCCTAGGCATACCAGGACGCCTCATCTAGAGCTCCACACTTCCTTCAGAGGCCATACTGATCTTGGGGGGAATGTTGATTGGCCCAACGGAAAGGAGCAACGGAAAGGAACTATACCCATGGGTCTACTTCCCACAATTCGGACAACTGGCTAATCGATCGGAGCGCCTCGCTAGGTGAGCAGCAGCACTTAAAGCTCAGAAGACTCCAAAGCCTTTAGTGTGCAAGAGCGATCAGGAAACTCGTCCAAAGCGAATGCAGATATTATGGTGTAAATTGGCCAGGCGTCTTGGTCGGAGTGGCGATGAACTGAGCCTAGAGCGCGCGTGAAGTTTAGGGAGCGATACGATCACGCGGGGGGAAGGCTGCTGGATGGCTCCATCGTTGTGACGGGAGGCAAATGCAAAGAAGGTTCTCGACCGAGCAAGCCGCGTGACCGCATCTACTGCAGGTGCTTTTACTACCTAGAATCACGTAACGTTTTTCCGTTTAGTACCCCCGCACCCCCCCCCCCCCCCCCCCCCGCCCGCACGCACGCACGCACGCACGCACGCACGCACGCACGCACGCACGCACGCACGCACGCACGCACGCACGCACGCACGCACGCACGCACGCACGCACGCACGCACGCACGCACGCACGCACGCACGCACGCACGCACGCACGCACGCTCATCTCAGCCACTATGGAGGGGTTCATTTTGTTTCCGGTTCACGGAAGTTCTGCGACCGTGCCGCGGCTCTTTCGTCGAAGGGCCTCCCCTCAACGCCGGCAGGCAGGACCCAGCCTACGCCACCGTTGGTGAGAGCGTGACGCTCTTCTCTTCCGCCAGTTTCCAAATGATTGGAGGGGGGGGGGGGGGGCGGGGATTACCATCCTCTCAAAGAAGTGCCTGAGAGGGTAATGAGAAGCGCAAGAACGAAATTTCCTCGTGCTCGTATTGACTTGCCACTGTAGAGTATTCTCAGATTTTGCCAGCAGCACTCTGCGCTATATACAACATGCACAAAACAGTACTGTCGCCGTAGAAGAAACCATACGTAGCCGCTGGCACAGCACCTGCCTATGGGAGTGGAACACGTAGCGTAACACGTACCAAGTAGCGTAACGCTTCATCTCGATTCTCGACAGATGGTCGCCTGTTCGTGTGCGGGGGCCTGGCACGAGGAGGCTACCTTTCGAGCTGCGAATCGCTCTCGTCTGCCGATGGCCAGTGGCGGACGTTGCCCCAGGTAAAGTCTTTAGTTCTTTTACATAGTACTGTTGCTATAGACGCTCTTCGTCTATCGTAAATACTCTGATACGCCCTATGCAAGGCGCGGATAAAAGGGGTTGTTTACTTATTGAAGGATTTACTGTACCTAGTAATCTCTTTCTCTCTCTCTCGTCAGGCCATGCCGTACAAGCTCGTATTTGCCACGGCCGCTGGCATCAACGGCTGTCTCTACGTGATGGGGGGACAAAGTTGGGAGAACAGGCGCCACAACCCACGGGGCTATGTCAACGTCACGCTGCGCTTTGAGAACGGCAACTGGACTGAAATGGCCTCTTTTGGAGAAGGTCCAGATCGCGTGCGTGCGTGCGTGCGTGCGTGCGTGCGTGCGTGCGTGCGTGCGTGCGTGCGTGCGTGCGTGCGTGCGTGCGTGCGTGCGTGCGTGCGTGCGTGCGTGCGTGCGTGCGTGCGTGCGTGCGTGCGTGCGTGCGTGCGTGCGTGCGTGCGTGCGTGCGTGCGTGCGTGCGTGCGTGCGTGCGTGCGTGCGTGCGTGCGTGCGTGCGTGCGTGCGTGCGTGCGTGCGTGCGTGCGTGCGTGCGTGCGTGCGTGCGTGCGTGCGTGCGTGCGTGCGTGCGTGCGTGCGTGCGTGCGTGCGTGCGTGCGTGCGTGCGTGCGTGCGTGCGTGCGTGCGTGCGTGCGTGCGTGCGTGCGTGCGTGCGTGCGTGCGTGCGTGCGTGCGTGCGTGCAGATTACGTCATCCGTGAAGGAGGGGTGGGGGGGGTGGTCTTTGTCGGAAAGTGCGGCACAAACGCTGGTGTGTCCATATAACCAAATCTACCCCTCACACCCTCGCCGAAGGCAAAGTACTCCAAGCGTTGGCGTTACGTATTGTAGCGGCTGGTGTGCACATTGGATGCGTGTGACAGTTCCAGCTGTAGTCCACCATTTTTCACAACAAGTAGCAATGAGATCTTTCTTCTTTCAAGCAAGGGCGGATGCGGCAGCGGCAGCAGTCGAGATCCAGGGCCGTTGGATCATCGTCCTCTGCGGCGGCAAAACTCTAGTACTCGACGAGGAATGGGGTTCCATGCAGCCGCGCGCCAGCAGGCACGTATGATGACAGAGTAGGCGACGCCTACTGGAAGGGCCAATTACCGTAACCCGGTGTTACGAGTATTTCGCAATCCATTTTTTTCGCCCGGCCTCAGCCGGGCGAACCCTATCAAGAGCTCTGCGTGCGTGCGTGCGTGCGTACGTACGTACGTCACGCTCGCTTCGGGCTTAATAACTCGCTCGGCTGGCAACGTAGGATGGAGTCTGAGACATCGTCGGGTAGCCTGCGCCTGTGGACTACTCTCGCCACCTGAGTGTTCAAAACTGAAATAAGTCTTCAAACTCGCGCGCTACAGTATCCTAAAGTTGGGTCCATTTTAGGACAAATATTGACAGAACCTAGTCAAATCGCATATCAAAATGAAGCGCTCGAGCTCATCAGCACGAATCTAACAACAACAAGCTGTGTGTGTAAAAAGTTCCTCCTATACTTTGTGTCTGTGAAATGTTGGTGAACAGTATAGTGAACTTTGTACGCATCGTTAGCCGCATCTGGAGAAAGTGCCTTGAGAATGTGTACCTTAATGCCAAATGCAGCTATCCCCACGATACGGTTGTCTGTACAGCTGATCTGAAGCTCAGTGATATCGCCGCGTTCGCTATATGTTATCGGCATGATACGACGCCGTTGATCTGATGTTTCCTATCTGTGTGAAAATGTCGCATCCAACAAAAAAAGCTCGCCACAAGTTTGGTGCGAGCGAATTCCTGTGTTCAACGTACGCATTTCTGTTTCCGAGTGCACATTCATAATTATCATCAATAAACAGCTGTTCTGGCCATCAGACGAAGATCTCGATTGACATTTATTTAAAATTTTAATTTTAAATATCTCGAAATTGGAATTTACTAAAAATGTAAACCTATGTCACAAATTCTTATTGGCATACGACCTTACCATTTCCGCGTTCAAATTCGTCAAAAAAACGACGTTCTATTTTTGTTGATTTATGGAATTTTGAAAAATGATCACGTATTTCTATTAAATTCCATATTTGCGAAAAATTTCTCTTGCATTACAAATTATCCGCAGTCCATGCTCCTTCCATTTCTGAAGAAATTTCGCCGCTATAGCATGAGGTGAAAAAGTCGATTTTCGACATTTCCATATTTTGATGAAAAATATCTCGAAATTGCAATTTTTAAAAACTGCAAAACTATGTCACAAATCCTTATTGGCATACGACCTTTCCATTTCTGCATTCACATTCGTCAATAATCGACGTTGTATTTTAGTCAATTTATGCAATTTTGACAAATAATCGCGTATTTCTATTAAATTCCACATTTGCAAAAAATTTCTTTTGTGTTACAAATTATCCGCGGTCTATGCTCCTTCCATTTCTGAAGAAATTTCGCGGCTAGCGCATTAGACGAACAAGATTAGTAGACGGGGGCAGAGCCCCTCGGGGCACTCCTCCCCTCTTTCAGAAGAACATTGGGAGTTGAATCATGCTGTCCATTGATCAACGAGACATGCCAGTGAGGCTTAGTGGCCATTCTGATCGCAAAATTAATAGCAAATTCGGAATCGTGACCCTCAAATATCCCACATTTGACATACAACACACCTAGCTTCAGCTGAACTGACGCAACCAGGTTTTCCACTTGAGGGCATGTATGGTGGCAAGGAAATTCTTTAAAAATGGTCCCACACATCTCAAAACAAACAGACAACGTCAAATTCGTGATCAGCATCCTCAAAAAGCCGGAATCGAGTACTTACACGGTAGGTGCCCCAGACAAATCCGGCACCCAAAATTTTGAATTCAAATTTCCCGCCAAAATACGTGTCGGACGAAAAAAGTGCTTATAACAAAAACAACGTATCTTTTGATGCTCTATCACGTAAAAGTCCAACTGACACCGAAATATCTCAACTGACACCACTTTGCACCAAAATACCGAAAAATTGTTGAAAAAACTGATTTTTCTCCTGGAAATCGATCCCTCCCAAAACTATTACTCTACCACAATTTAGACCTTTATACGTCTCAAAACGTCAGCCAATATAGTGGAAATCGATGTGCACAACAGATAGCAGGGAACTGTGGAACTTTTGATTTTCGACACAAAAGTCGATTTTTCAAATTTCCAAACAAAATTAGGTCGTGCCGAAAAAAATGATCTACAACAAAGTTGTGTAGCTCGCCAAGCTCTATCGAATCGTCTCTGTCCCGTCTTTATATGAGCACCCTATCAAAAGTTACGCCTGTCCAAAGTTTTGCCCAGAAACCCGGGGCCCAATTTTGGACTGAAATTCCCGACCAGCGCTGCTTCCCACCGGAATTCTAACGCCGATCCAGGAAAGACCTGTCTAAGTTGTGCAACTTCAGCAAATATCGTATGTCTACCTAGCAAAACAAAAAAATTACGAGTGGGACTCTGAACCCTACTTTTGGGTCGAAAAACCCGGTTTTTTCTACCCGGCCCGGGCAGACCCTGACTCAGCCCTACGGCGTCCCTATCATCGAATAGCCCAATGTCTTTTACATATTCGATCCAAAGCTCGTCTCGCTCCGTTCTACCAGAACACTATTCTGGGCTCTCAAAGTCCGTCGGAGGCCAAAAAATCGGGTTTTTGGCAACTTGCCAAAAATCGGGTCCCGGGCGGAAGTTGAGACCTTCGATCCACCCTGCGCCTTCCAGAGACCTATCGAATAAAAAAAAATTCGCCCCGATCGGCCATCTCTAGCCCGACTTATGAGCGTTTGAATTTACGCAGAATCCGCACCATCACTATAGCACTCCTCCCTTTTGGAGGGGAGGAGTGCCAAAAAGTACTAACCGGGCGCCAGCCCGATTTCAGGCGGTTGCTGCCGTGATGTACATTGGTCTCTTCGCACTGTCCGTGTGCGGCAACATCTGCGTCGTTCTCGGCATGATTCGCGAGAGGCGCGCGCTGCTGCCCGTTCCTAGGAATCAGTTCATTCTGAGTTTGGCACTGGCCGACTTGGTCAAGAGCTTCTTCTCCATGCCCTTCACAGCGGTCACCAGCTTCGCCAAGGTCTGGCGGTTCGGCAGCGTTCTGTGCAGCGCCGTACCACCCATTCAGGCAAGTCAAGACAGTAGTTGTAGGTATCTTCTAATGCGCTATGGTACTCATTCCTCTCTTTAGGGCATGTCCGTCATCCTCTCGGTCTTCTTTTTGACGGCGCTGGCCATTGATCGCTACATCGTGATCGTCCACCCGACCGTCAGGCCGATTACCAGAGATCAGGCCGCCTTCATCAGCGGCGCCGTATGGGCGACGGCGACGGCGCTCGTTGCGCCCCTCTTATTGGAATATCGGCTCATCACGATTCCCACGATCTGTGGCGAGTTCTGCGCCGAGAAGTGGAAGACGCGCTCGGCCGCCCGACACTTCTACGGAACGACCGTGACCGTGCTCGTCTTCATCCTGCCCGTCGTCGTCATCTGCGGCTGCAACGTCGCCATCGCCGTCAAGCTGCTTCTCGTAAGCGCCGGATTTGATGCCAGATCTGATGCGCAGCCTCACGCCTTCAACAGAGACGCAAGGCGCCCGGAGTTCGGATCAGGAGCCGCTTCCTGCCGGCCGAGGAAAATCGTCAGCACAGGCGGCAGCGTCGAAGGAGCAGGACGCACGTACTGCTACTGGCCATGGCTCTGCTGTTCGGCCTCTCGCACCTGCCCTTCATCGCCTTCAACCTACTGCGCGACATGGGCTCTCTGCCCACTCTAGTCGACAGGCAGAGGAGCTTCTTTGGACTGCTCGCTCACTGGATCGCCATGACCTCAGCTGTGAGATATCTGCCTATTTTAACGTCGACTACTGTAGGGAGGAGTCGCTACGTGCTTCTAGGTCTGGAACTTCACTCTCTACTGGCTCATGAACGAACCGCTGCGCCGCGCCTTCTTCGGACACCTGTGTCGACGGCGTTTTCGATCGTCGACGAAAGCCATGAGGGCCAATCGGCCCTTCGTCACCGACAGAAGTCGAGTGCTGTCGGAAACGAGCCGCTCTTCGCGACACGAGTCGATTAGAATGTCGGAAAAGCCCTTCGACCGCCCTGACGCCTCGCTGCTGCGCGGCGAAACACAACTCGTCGTCGCTGATGTGTGACGTACCACTAATGGTCCGTTGCCGTGAAAACGACCCGAAGCATTTGCCACAGATTTTAGATACAGTACCTCCGTTGCAAACGTCATTATGCCGTATAAGTGACTGAACTACACACCGTTGTACATATCTCAAGTGATCGCTTATGATATAGAGACGGAGCAGGGCGTCAACCATTTCCGACTTCGCCGACAAACGCGTCAGGTGCCCAGATAGCTCGCGCTCTTCGTGCTCTGGTGTGTGCAACTGGGGAAGTACATAATCGCTCATGTAACATTCGCCTATCAGATGTGATGACGTCCGGGGCGACATCTCATGTTTGTTGCTTCAGTGTGCCACTCAACATCCCGAACAGCAAGTAGCAGGCCTCGTTTCTCCAAGTACACGACAGAGAAGGCTCGCCGTTTATACAGGCGAATCAAATCACACCCGAAGGAGTTGCGTTGCCTCCGCTTCCACACACGGTAGTGGTACCCTATACATAGAAGCGTGGCGCTACACAACGGCGTACACGCACGCACGTACCTACGTCAAGGCGTGCACAGGTCCGTGCATTATTCTCGCGCGCCGCGCAAGGCCCAAGACACTTCGACTTGACTGATGAATGACGAGTTGAAGGCGGCAGAGCAGGCCCCAAAGACAGCCGCATCGAGAACGAAAGCCAGAAACCTCTTCGCCGAAAGAAGGAAGGGACCATCACAGTCAGATGTGAAGCAATGAGACGCTCGGGGTTCGCTCAGTCGAGGGCGGGCTCTTCCTGAAGGGAGTAACTCGGTCACTTGACTGACACACCGCAGTAACACTGTATCTCAGTGTAGCTCAGTGGTTAGAGCATGGCGCGGTAAGCCAGTAGGTCGCGGGTTCGATTCCCGCCAGCAGCCAATAGCTTTGCGTTCGCAAATCGGCTCTCTTCTTCAAGAGCAGTAACACTGATAGCATTATCGCCAAACACAGACGGGGCATCAAGTGAAAGACCTACAAGCCCACTCGCATACCGGCGTCCTTCCGCTTCCACTGCCGCTGCTTCCACTGGCGCTGCCGCTGGCGCCTCCGCCGTCCAGCCTCAGTCTGAGTCCTCGACTGCTTGGTCCGGGGCTGTCGTCGTCGTCGTCGTCGTCGGCAGCAGGCGGCTGTCGCGAAGAGGAGGAAGCTCCAGAAGAGGAGGAAGGTTTCTCGTCCGCCTTCCTTCTCATGGAGGCGGGTCTGAGGAAGAAGAGTGCCAGCGCCATGACCACCCACATCATGACCACCAGGAACATGGTGCCGCCGCCGTCGAACAGACCGCCCGCGTTCTGCGGACCCAGACCTACACAGATGACATAAGCTGACTCTTATAGTACCCTCTACTTTCGGCGAAATGAACGTGCTCACCGTCTTGGACGCACTCGTTGTCGGTGCAGTAGGCCTGGGAGTTGCGCAGCTGGAAGCAAAAGCGACCCTCAGTTCGATTCAACTGCCGAAAGGAAGCGCAGAGACGCCTTGAAATCTTACCAATCCGAGCAGCCGTCGCATGGCCGCCTCGTGGTTGAACACGCACTCGCAAGGGTCGAAATCGGCCATGATTCGCTGCCTGTGTCGCTTTGCTGTCTCTTCACTGGTCGCGAACCAAAATCAGTTTCGCTCAGATTTGCATTGCTTCAACTACTCGTGATCAAGAACGCCGCTCGCTTCGAACCGCCCGTCGTCCGGCAACCAAACGCTCGGCAATAATCGGTAAAGAGACACTCGCTAATTCTCCCTGCGTAGCACCAGCAAAGCTCGCGAGCCGCCATGTACACGTACTCTTTGACACGGTTCCCCCTTAGAGACAGGAACACTCTTTGTGTGGTGTACAGGTTCAAAACGTGGCGTTATATCGCTTTTGAAGTTGCTGCGCGCACCGGCTGGTTTCACAAGTAGATGCGCCATCATGATGCAACAAGCTGTGTGTGTAAAAAGTTCAACCTATACTTTGTGTCTGTCAAATTTTGGTGAACAGTATAGTGAACTTTGTACACATCGTTACCCGCATCTAGAAAAGGTATCTTGAGACCGTGTACCTTTATACCAAGTGCAGCTATCCCCACGATACGGTTGTCTGTACAGCTGATCTAAAGCTCAGTGATATCGCCGCGTTCGCTATATGATATCGGCATGATACGACGCCGTTTATCTGATGTTTCCTACTTGCGTGAAAACGTCACATCCAACAAAAAACTTGCCAAAAATTTGGTGCTCTTGTCATACTACCTTTCTATTCTACGTTCACATTCATCAATAAACAAAGTTTTGGCAATTTATAGAATTTTGACATTTCCGTCAAATTTTGAACATTTTTATCAAATTCAACATTTGCAAAAATTTTCATCTGTGTTACAAATTATCCGCGGTCTATGCCCTTGCCATATTTGAAGAAATTTCGCCGCTAACTCATCAAACGAAAAATCCGATTTTCGGAATTTTTGTATTTTAATTCTGAATATCTCGAAATTGCAGTTTTTCAAAACTGTAAAACTATGTCACAAATTCTTATTGGCATACGGCCTTACCATTTCTGCATTCACATTCGTCAATAAATGACGTTCTATTTTTGTCAATTTATGGAATTCGACAAATAATCGCGTATTTCTATCAAATTTCACATTTGCAAAAATATTCTTTTGTGTCACAAACTATCCGCTGTCTATGCCCTTTCCCTTTCTGAAGAAATTTCGTCGCTCGTCCATCAGACGAAAATGTCGATTTTGTCACTTTCTTGATTTTAATTCTAAATATCTCGAAATTGGAATTTATTAAAACTGTAAAACTAGTTCACAAATTCTTACTGGCATACGGCCTTACCATTTCTGCATTCACATTTGTCAATAAATGACATTGTATTTTTGTCAATTTGTAGAATTTTGACAAATAGTCGCGTATTTCTACTAAATTCCACATTTTCAAAAACTTTCTTTTGTGTTACAAATTATCCACTGTCTATGCCCTTTCCATTTCTGCAGAAATTTCGCCGCTAGCTCATCAGGCGAAAAAGTCGATTTTCGACATTTTCATATTTTAATTATGAATATCTCGAAAATGCGAAATTAGCAACACAAACGGACATCAGATCCGTACTCAGCGACCTCGACTCTACTTGACCACATATGTCACATGTTTTACTTCGGTGCCACGGACGGACGGACGGACGGACGGACACACACACACACACAGACAGACATTGTCATCCGTATATATACACCTCGCCGCGCTGAGGCGCGGCGAAAAAATACGAAAAAGTCACCCCACTTTTGGCGTAGGAGTTCACAATTAGGATACGGTAGCGCTCGTAGTTCAATTTCGTCTCCTCGGAAATCTCTTCGACGCTTGTGGATCTAAGCAATTTCAAATTTAAATTTAATTAAATTTATTAATTTACTTTTTATTGATAATTGTTTTACTTAATTATTAATCTATTCTTTTATTTAATTTTATTTAATTATGATCTAATTCTAATTATTTAGTTTAGTTTCAGATTCAAATTTAGCTTCAAATTTCAAATTAACAAAAAAACTCGAATTTAGCTGAAATATACACGCCAAAACTTACTCAAATTCGTCCGGATTTTTGGGCGCTTTGAATCTCTCGGGAATATCCTGCTCCATGCTGCGTATGTCGTACACGTCAATGGACACTTTGTGGCCGCCGATTTCTCTAAAAATTGACACAAAATTCCCAAATAATCGATTAAAAATCAACAAATTTCACCTCTCAATCACGTGATCGCCGGCCTGCTTAGCTATGGAAGGCTCCATGTGGATTTTCAGCTTTTGCCCGTGCAACTGCATGAATTGTTCCGGGGCGCGCCGCTAAAAATGACGCGAGACCATAGGTGCAGGCGGGGGGGGGGGGGGGGGGGGGGGGGGGGGGGGACGCCCCCCCCCCCCCCATAGGTGCAGGCCACCCGGAGGCCGGGGGGGGTTCTTCTTAAGGAAAATTTTCGAGAGGGGGGGGGGGGGGGGTCCCGCTACCCGAACAAGTCTCTTTTAAAAAGCGGAGTGGTTTTGAGCTTTGAATTTCTACTGAGATTGTAGCAAGGCCATTTCCGGTTTCGTGCAGCGTCTTTGACTCTCCTCGCGACTACACTTTTTGGAGAGGTCTTGCTACGCAACATTGGTATCGCTCGGGTTTAATTCTTTACACCAAGAAAATCATCTTTTCAGACTAAATTTAAAAAAAGACACTGGAATCTAACGCAAAACTACAGGTTAATTGTGAGGTGAGCATGATTTGATGTTGGCTTGCAGTGAGCTCTTCAGCGATGTCAAGACCGCCGCTTTGCAACGCACGAGTGCCAAGATATAACAAACCAAAATCAGCAGTTTTCAACGCGTTTTGGTTACTGTAGCCCTCTCATTGACCTTTTGAAACTTTTTATTGTCGGATTCTTGCTCAGGAGGTCGAGCGCTTTATTTTGATATGCGATTCGACAAGGTTCGATGAAGTTTTGACTTTTCGCGGACATTACTTCGGGATGCTGTAACGCGCAATTTTTAAAACTTGTTATTATTTCGACGTCACAGTTCGCGAAAGTAGTCCGAGGGCTACCCGTCGATGTGTCGAACTCAACCCAGCGACGTCAGACAAGCAAGTTATTAAGCATGAATGAGGGGGGCAGAAGTCCAACTCCACCTCCTAGCGGTACCCCCCGGGACCCCCTGTACCAATTTGGCGAGCAGGGAGCTGACGGAGCTCTGGCAAAATCCCAATGATGCAACAATCAGAGACCGGCCCTCAGTACCCTGCGAACGAGGGTTCTAAAATCACAGGGGACCCCACCGGCGGTGTTGCACCCGAGCTAGGCACCGTCGGCGGCCAAGCTACTAGGTCGGAACCTCACGTGTCGCCCACGTTTGGCGACCCAGTCGTGTCGGGGGCGTTGAGTGCCTCCATGGAGGCGCTCAACGTCTCTAAAGAGGCGGAAGACGGGGGGTCTTCCGGAGTAGTCGAAGGGGCCTTTACAGAGGTCGTTAGCAAGAGGCAATTGAGGAACCGCAAGAAAGCGGAGCGGCGCAGGAAAAATGCGCTAGAAGCCGAGGGCTCAGGCGAGGGGCACCGTCTGGCTGGGCGTCAGCCTGCTGGCGGCGCCCCCAGGACCCAAAATGAGCAGCAGTCAAACCAGGAAGAGCCGGCGGGCGCTTCTGGTGGTGCTTCTGACGGTGGGGAAGAGGGCGGCAAGCGCAAGCGAGTGCCCGACGACACCCCCGAAGGTCAGAAGCAGCAGCCGAAACGGCCCAAGCGTTCGGACTACCTTAGCGCTGTGGAAGCGGCGCTCAAGGTGGCCATCGTCCTAGACGATGGTAGTGATGGACACTTGGGGAAGGAGGAAGCGGACTTCCTGCGGGAGGAGTTCGTAAAGGCTATCGATGCGGAACAGGGCCGCGCGCCCTGTTTCAATGAATCAGGCCTCAAAGACGGCTTCTTTTTGGTCAGCGCCGCCGACCAGCTGTCTTTGGAGTGGCTCAAGGCTTTGGTCCCCAAACTGAGGTTTGGGGACAAGATTTTCACGGTCATCAAGGCAGCCGAGCTGCTGAAACGGACCAAGATGGTGGTCTTTGTCCCTGGCAAAGATCAGTCGATCAGTGCGATTTTCGGGCGCCTGGCAAAGCAGAACCCGGGCCTGAAAACGGAGAAGTGGCGGGTCTACCACCAGAAGAGGACACCCGACGCGGGCGTTCTCATCGTTCTGGGGGTGGACGACCAGTCGATGCAGTCGCTTCAGCGACTGAACTACAGGCCCTACTTTGAGCTCAGCCGGCTGACTTTCAAGCTGTCGGCGGAGCAAAAGGGTAAGGGTCAGTAGGAGCATACTGTAGTCTGTGCGGCGTCTTCTTCCCAATGGCGTCGACACATATACAGTTTATTCAGATTAACTTGCAGCATGGCAAGGCCTCTACAGGCGTACTCTGTAGCCGCTTAGCTGAGTTGCATACAGTTGTTGCTTTGATACAAGAACCATGGTTATGTCGTGGTGCTATCTGTGGCATTAGTCGCAGCCTGGGTAGTTTATTCTATGGAGCTTCGGCTCCAAGTCCTCGTGCGTGTGTTTTCGTCAAAAGCACGTTCTCCTTTTCAGGCTTACCGCAGCTCAGTTCACGTGACGTTGCAGCGGTGCAGCTCGACTACAGGGTGGCGAATCGGACGAGAAGCGTCGTCGTCGCCTCCGTCTATATGCCCTATGACTCGGTAACTCCACCTCCCTCCCAGGAGGTGGAGGAACTGATCAGGTACACGAGGCAGCACCATCTGCCTCTGATTATTGGTGCTGACGCCAATGCCCACCATACTGTGTGGGGTAGTACTGGAAACAATCCCAGGGGCCTGGCTCTGCTAGACTTTGTAGCAGGTACAGATCTGGAGCTGCTCAACAGAGGTGGTAAACCGACCTTCGTCATTCCAACGCGACAGGAGGTTATAGATGTGACCATGTGTTCTAGACAGTTGGTGAGCGAGATCTCTGGTTGGCATGTGTCAGACGAGGAGTCCCTGTCAGATCACAGGCAAATCTGGTTCTCGCTTCATTCAGACAAACAGCCTGCCGTCTACAGCAGGAACAAGCGGGCCACCAACTGGCCTGTCTACAGAAGCTGCCTTGCGCAGCGTCTTCAGTCGCGCCCAACGGCCCGTCTGAGCTCGGAGGAAGCGATTGAATCGGAAGTTAAGACGCTGCAAACTGCTATCGTTGCGTCGTATCACAGAGCGTGTCCTCTGCGCAAGCTTCGTTCAGCACGTCGTGTTCCATGGTGGTCGAACGAGCTGAGTCTGCTGAGGAGAGAGTCGAGGCGTCTCTTTCGAAGGGCGCACAGAAGTGGGGCCTTCGTGGACTGGCACGTCTACAAGGAGGCCATCCGGGAGTTCAAGCGGGCTGTCCGCAAGGCGAAGAACGACTCTTGGAGGAGTTTCTGCTCTGACATGAAGGGTATCTCGGCAACTGCCAAGTTGTACAGAACCTTGTCTCTTGACAAGCGTGGCCAGCTGGGTATGCTGCGCCTTCCGTCTGGGCAGTACACAGCCAACAGGGGGGAGGCTCTCTCCCACCTGCTGGAGGTGCACTTCCCGGGCAGTGGGCCGGCCGTGGCGCCTGCCGCCCCTGAGGCAGGCGGTCAGCGCAGGCCCATGGGGTGGCGGGAGGCCCACCAGCTGGTTTCAGACTCGAGGGTAGAATGGGCCATTCGCTCGTTTCAACCCTTTAAGGCGGCGGGGGAGGATGAGATCTTTCCAGCCCTTCTGCAGAAGGGCTTAGATTGCATCATATACTCTCTAGTTAGAATCTATCGAGCGTGTCTGGCTTTCAGTTATGTGCCCCTCTCGTGGCGCCAGGTTAGGGTGGTCTTCCTGCCCAAGCCAGGCAAGACGACATACGAGGAGGCCAAGTCGTTTCGCCCAATCAGCATCAGCAGCTTTCTTCTGAAAGGCCTGGAGAGATTAGTGGACAGACATCTGAGGGACGGCCCACTCGTGGAACGCCCCCTCCATGTCCATCAGCATGCCTACCAGACTGGCAAGTCAACGGAGACGGCCCTGCACTGTCTGGTGGGGAAGATCGAGCGGGCCTTGGAGGCGAAGAGCTTCGCCCTGGGGGCCTTCTTTGACATAGAAGGTGCGTTTGACAATGCTCCCTTTCGAGTCATCTGCGACGCGCTCAGGAACAGGGGTGTTGCCCAACCCATACGCCACTGGGTCGAGGCTATGCTCAAGACTCGTGTCGTCTCCGCGGCCTTCGGCGACCAAGTGAGGAAGGTCAAGGTGTGTCGAGGGTGCCCTCAGGGGGGAGTCCTCTCTCCCCTACTTTGGTGCCTGGTAGTCGACGCCTTGTTGGAGGAATTGAACAGGGAAGGTTTTTATACCCAAGGGTATTCAGACGATGGCGTGATTCTCGTGTGTGGACTGTATCTGTCCACTGTATGCGAACTCATGCAACGAGCGCTCAACCGAGTTCAGAGATGGTGCAGAGAGATGGGCCTCTCGGTCAACCCTGGGAAGATCGTGTTGGTCCTCTTCACTCGCAGGAAGGACATCGCTGACTTCAAGGCGCCTACGCTGGATGGCAGACAGCTGGAGTTGTCTGGTCAGGTGAAGTTCTTGGGTGTGGTACTGGACAGTCGTCTGACTTGGCGCTACCACATCAAAGCTAAATGTGAGAAGGCCGTTCGCGCTTTCTGGCAGCTGAAGAGAGCCGTTGGTGGTCGTTGGGGTCTGCTGCCACGTGTGGTACGGTGGGTCTACACGGCCATCATACGTCCCATGGTGAGTTACGCCAGCGTGGTCTGGTGGTCTAGAACAGAGTTGGTGGTGGCCAGGCGCGATCTGTCCAAGATACAGCGCCTGGCTTGCCTCTGCATCACGGGGGCGCTTCGATCCACACCAACAGCTGCAATGGAGGTGCTCCTGGGGCTGCCTCCACTGCATCTGCTGGTCAGGAGAGAGGCGCTCGCTACCTGCTATAGACTGACCCAGTCAGGGAGCTGGGAGGCGGGCGCGCTGGGGAGGGGGCCCCATTCGCGCCTGAAATCTCAGCTGGAAGC
This sequence comes from Linhomoeus sp. GSCO2_2, assembly GCA_030248115.1. Lineage (NCBI taxonomy): Eukaryota > Metazoa > Nematoda > Chromadorea > Monhysterida > Linhomoeidae > Linhomoeus > Linhomoeus sp. GSCO2_2. Next base: position 29,510 of record JASAMZ010002923.1, read on the forward strand.
CTATGTGCCGTGTGCCAAACTAAGGGCCGACTGTCGTTCACGTCAGTTTGAGTTCAAATGCCACTTTGAGACACAGGTGCGCAGTCGAGAGGAGTGGAGGAGGGTCCTGGCGGCCAGGCCTCCGAGGTCGATGGGCGTCCCATGCTTCACGGATGGCTCGCGTCTGTCCACAACGACTGGCGCGGGCGTCTACATCCCAACGTGGGACGTGGAGATGTCTTTCCCACTGGGCAAGTTTGCAACGGTCTTTCAAGCGGAGGTGTATGCAATCTTGCAATGCGCACTCTACATTTTAGACCGTGAAGTCGTCGGATGGTCCTTTACCATTTTCACAGACAGTCGCTCGGCCTTGGCGGCACTGGTTTCTTTCAGAGTGGAGTCCTGCCTGGTGGCAGAGTGCAGAGAAGCGCTCAACCGAGTGGGTGCTCAGAATCGGCTCAGTCTTGACTGGGTGCCAGGTCACAGGGGTGTGCCTGGCAATGAGAAGGCAGACCAGCTGGCTAAAGCTGGCTGTTTGGCTCCCCTCCCTGGAAGGGAGCCTATTGTTGGTGTACCCAAGTGCACAGTTCAGTTACAGCTCACTAAGTGGTTGGTGGGCAAGCATAAGGCAGAATGGCACGCTAGAGCTGACTGCGAGCAAGCTAGGGCCTTCATCTGTTGGCCTAATAGATCCACCGTTGCCAGGTTGATGCGTCTATCTAGGCATACTCTTCGGGCAGCTGTTGGAGTACTTTCAGGACATGGCCTTAATTGGCACCTGTACAGGGTTGGGCTAACTGGTGACCCGACGTGTGAGTTCTGTGGGTTGGCGGACGAGTCTGCCACTCACTTTCTAGTGGAATGTGATGCGCTTCTGGCCCTTCGCATTCGTACCTGGGGGGTGGCTCCCGCTGCCCCCCAGGAGATCAGGGAGCTGTCCCTCTGGGACGTCCTCAGGTTCATCTGTGCCTCTGGACGTTACTAGCTCCTTACAGCATCGGTTGTGTTACTAAGGGTATGCGAAATGGGCTGCAAATGACAAATAGCCTCCTCGCGTCGCCCCCAAAAACAACAACAACAAGCATGAATGAAGCGTGACGTTTTCAGTTTTCGACGCGTTTTAGTTACTGTAGCTCTCTGTTTAAACTTTTGAAACTTTTTGTTGTCGGATTCGTGCTCAGGAGCTCGAGCGCTTCACTTTGATATGCTATTTGACTAGCTTCGGTCAACTTTTGTCTTAAAATGGACCCCACTTTGCGATACTGTAGCGCGCGAGTTTGAAAACTTATTTCAGTTTTGAACACTCAGATGGCGAAAGTAGTCCGAGGGCTACCCGTCGATGTGTCGAACTCAATCCAGCGACGTCAGACAAGCGAGTTATTAAGCCCGAAGCAAGCGTGTCGTTTCCAGTTTTCGACGCGTTTTGGTTACTGTAGCTCTCTGATTAAACTTTTGAAACTTTTTGTTGTCGGATTCGTGCTCAGGAGCTCGAGCGCTTCACTTTGATATGCGATTTGACCAGCTTCGGTCAACTTTTGTCTTAAAATGGACCCCACGTTGGGATACTGTAGCGCGCGAGTTTGAAAATTTATTTTTGGTTTGTCTGCTCAGGTGGCTAGAGGAGTCCGCGGGCTACTCGCCGATGTCTCAAACTCCATCCTACGACGTCGGACGAGCGAGTTATTAAGCCCGAAGCGAGCGTGACGTACGTACGCACGCACGTACGTACGCACACACGCACGCACGCCGAGCTCTTGATAGGGTTCGCTCGGCTGAGGCCGAGCGAAAAAATCAATTTAGAATGGCTAACAAGGGAAACGTGCAGGAGAACCTGCAGTGAAGCACTCCGACCAGAACGGGAGAAAGCAGACCGCCACTCACTTATCATGAGAAATAAGGCCGATTTCCGCCCAAAGATTCTCCACAAATTCCGCCGGCGCGCGAGTTTCAGAGTACGCATATTCCCTCCACCTACAAGGACCGGCGCGCAGCAGAACTCCACTGAAATCCTGTAGACCAGGCCGAATTGAGCCCAAAATGCGCCATTTCGCTTCGATTCAACCAGTAGCCGGCAGCTAATATTCGGGGCTGCGCCAATCGCCGACTCGCCTTACCATTTTGGATGGGAAGAATTGACAATTCATGCGCAAATGCTCACTTCACCACGCCGTCTTTCCGCACTGCATTTCCTTCAATTCAGAAGTTTGAATGGGCGCGCAAATTTAAGCTACAACATAGTTTGAGGAGAGTACGGTAGAAGTTGCATTCAAATTTGAATTTCGGCATTAGGAAAGTGGCTGTTTGAAGGCAAAATCGACACAATATGGAGAAACCAATAGCGAATTCGCGTTCCTCGCCGCGAAATACCCTAGAATCGACATTACAAACGTACAATCACCTCACATCGAGGTTCCTCAACGTAGGGCTTCGGTAGGTCGAAAATCGGCAAAAACTCGCGAATTTTGATCCGAAACGCGAAAACAATGCTAGATTCGGCATCAGCGACCTCGAAAGCACCGGGATCGACTCCAACATTGATTTTGACCGCCCGGGTGGAAATTCGAATTTTGGACGCGGCCGGGGTACGGTAGCCGAAAAAATATTTTTGAAAATTGATTCCGGATCAGTTTTCAACGGGGAATCGCGTGGTGCAGTCCATTCGGCCGTAAATCAGCGCAATCGAGCGCTAAAACGGCCGAAAGTCGAAAATTGGAATTTTCGACCCCCGACGGAGCCTTTTTGGTACCGCAGAACTCAAGATTTCCTCGGCGGATTTCAGAGATTTTGGTCTTAAACGAAAGAGAACATGATAATCTTGCCGATTGGAGATATCTGGCCCGATCCAACAACTCCCTGATTTACTAGGATTTTTTAAAAGCAAATTTTTCTCAAAAAACCACTTTTGGCTACCGTAACCCGAGAACGCGTCGGCCGATTGGCTCGGGATTTTTTTTCCGCAGAAGCTCTCGTAGAGGGCTATAACATATCCAAAGGGCGTCAAAATCGACCGACTATTCCAGAAATTCCAGCTGGGTGAACACCCTCCCAGTAAGTAAATTTTTGAATTTTTGAATTTTTCTCGAAATTTTCCCACCACGCGAAAAAAATGAAGGTCCGTCCACACCTACTATCCCTCGAGAGCTATCGATTAAAAAAAACCCCGTCCAAATCGGATAAACCACGCGCGAGAAATCTTGGGGCAAAAAAGTTAGTCGGTGTCAGCTCCACTATAGCACTCCGCCCCTTTTGGGGTCGGAGTGCTAAAAATGTGCCTAAAAACGCCTTATTTTGGTCAAAAACATGCTAATTTGTGCATAAATAGACGGCCGCAAGCGAAAATTTGGACAAAATAGGACCAAAAACTACCAAAATTACAAGAAAATTTCCGAAATTCTCAGATTTTTTTCCGAATTTCGGATGCCAGGGGGGTCTCCGGAAAAATTTCCTGAGTGCCATGGCCAGGGGGGGTCCCCCCCCCCCCCCCCCCCCCCCCGCCTGCACCTATGCCCCCCCCCCCTCTGGCCCTGGCCTCTAGTGAACTTTTCACTGATACTCCCACCCCCTGGCATAAAAAAATTGGAAAAAAATCCGGAAATTGTCTTGTATTTTTGGTAGTTTTTGGTCCTATTTTGTCCAAACTTTCGCCTGCGGCGCTATATTTCGTCTATTTATGCACAAATTATCGTGTTTTTGACTAAATTAAGACGACTTTTAGCGTATTTTTGGCCATTCTAAACAGCTGTTCACTGGTCCCGGGACACCCCCCCCCCCTTCTCAAAAATTTTCCTTAACTAGAACCACCCCCCCTGGCCTCCGGGTGGCCTGCACCTATGCGCGAGACGGCACAAAAATGCATAAAATTGTGCACAAAATCAAGCGCAAATCGTAGTGAAAATAATTCAGAACTCAGCACGTCAGCAATCGATATAATAATTCTCCTAATCTTGTTTGAAGTTTTACAAATTGGCAAACAATCTAATAAGCTAGCTAACTTACCACTTTGTCGAAAAATTCGGTCTTTCTCTGTTGTCGTTTGTTCGAATCGACCATCGAGCGGCGCATCTGCCGCTCCATTTTGCGCGCTTCGTGCCACATTTTGCAGAAATTGCTCCAAAATACGGTATCCCAAATAAAATCAAATAAACTCGTTCACCAAAAATTCCTCCAAGTCAAATTTG